>JANIJI010000063.1:6070000-6240000 GCA_024500535.1 Leptonema lineaticorne | reverse complement strand
TGTTTATTATATGTGTGTGTGTATAATTTGTTCTTTCGAGCGCGAGATTGTTACCGATCTAGTCGGTTATGTCATCCATATATATTTATAGACTAACATTAAAACAATCAACTGTACTAAAAGAGGTTCTTGCTGTTATTTTTTTACTCATTTTCTTTTTAGTTGTATAAAAATGGAAAAGAAAAACATTTGTGAAATTATTGAAAATTTAGCTCCATTTTTACATCTTTCAAAAATTAATTATATAATGTATTACTATGAATTTTAAATGCTATTACATTTATATATTAAAATAAGTATTACGCTGTAAGGGATTTTAATTTTATGTAATATATTAAATTCTTAAATTTATTGGTGGTAGAAATTTTTATACAAACGCGGAACAAACATGTTTATTTACATATAGATAATGAATGCAAGTGGCAGCTGTAAAGTGCACACGTGTATTCCTACATTCATTCAAATGACACACGTGCACTTTATTTTACTGGAAGGGTCGAGTTGTGAAACAGTTACCAATAATAACTATTATATGTATATGTGTATGTATTAATCATTTAATGTAATGTTCGAGTTTTTCTATTCTATATTTTATTATAAGTCAATTTCTCGTATAAACAAACAAATATTCTGTATTTTTTTTAATTAACTGTCAAATTTGAACTACGTACATAATATGCCAAAGTTCTGGAAAAAGGGTCAAGGACCAATTTTTTAAAATCACAGACACTAATTGAATTAATGGAATGAGATTTTTCAAAATTTCAAACTATTTTTTAATTTTTCAATTGTTTAAATTTATAATCTCTAAAAATTAATAAATAGTGGTTTTTCAGAATAATTATCAAATTGTCGTAATTTTTCAATATTGCTTTTTGAATATTAATATTGAAAAATTTTCCATTAGACTCTTTCAAAGGCAAGGAATATGTGTAATTCGATACTTATAATATATATGTGTGTGTGTAATACGTATTTTCAATGTCATCTATCATCAACTCGTTGATTTTTTTGTGGCTTCGAATATTTAACTGAAAATTGCTTTGCAGATTGTAAGTGATATTGAACGAGGACATTCGATTTGCCCTTGTTCTAAAATTCTATTGTTTTTTACTATTTTCCACTCGCTTTTTATTTGTTGGGTTATATCGACAAAATTATGCGCAATGCGTACTTATTATTATTTTTTTTAATCTGGAAACCTTCGATACTTCGATTAGCATATTTATTGAGTAGCACACTAAGTTTTCGAATTAACAGTGCGTTGTACTTATGAATATTGTTTTCATATTTACTATTTTATCATTTCATTGTACTAATCATTTTTAATGTAAATATATATATATATATATATATAAATGTTTCAAAAATATGTTTTGTACCATTATCATTTGTGATAGAAATAAATCATTTTATCATTATACTACGTAATGACAGTATAATTAACGTCTTTGTCACTCTAAAAACAGGTTTAATTCGCGGTCAATTTTTATTCCTTTTAACATATTCGCTGCGGTTTCAATAATTATTTTCTTTTACTATAAATTACTGTTTTTAAAAGTATTTTGAATCTTGAAATTTTATTTTAAAAAATCGTACTTGTAACATAATATAATGCTAAAAAATTACCTGTCGAGGACTTTGTGATTTCCGTTAAAAGTGACCGTCCTAAATTTTGTTATAATTAATGTCAGATCTAAAAATACGCATTACATATAAATTTATTATTTTTATGTAAAAACAATAAACGACATTCGTGGCCGTAGTTTAAAATGCGCTTATTTTTATTTGTTATCAATTTGTTTAGTATGTATTTACTAATATTAAAATTATATTTTAATACCGGTTACACACGTAAAATATTCAGAGGAAAATCTACTAAAAATCACTAAATTGAATTTAATTTTTTTATTGATGTTATTGTAGTCTATGTTATTAAACATTATTGGTATAAATTGACCTTCATAATTTATTTAGTTAGTTTTTTTCTGTTACGCGTATATAGAAAAGTGTACTTGTTATATATCGCATAATGATGCCACGTTTCAAACTATTTTTTTTTAGTCGGAAACCTTCGGTATCTATACGAATAATATGAAAATTGTGGTTTCGTCGTGATAACATTTATGTTTTGGTTCGTCTTTATATTATTTTACAATTATTTTTTTAGATTGTTACGCGTTCGGTCGTAGTAGGGTTAATCTATTGTTTATTGAAAAACGGTCGTCGAACGTGACCGGTTATGTAAGTCGTCGACGAACGAAAGTGAAATTTTAGAAGAAATTGTATTGTCGAGAGGTGCAAAGAGCCAGTTTTTCTCTTGCCATTCCAGATTCGTCTCTGATACGCGTTTCTCAAACGGCGGTACGAGTTTTATCGTTCACAAATTGCGTAAAGACCGTTTGCAACTTCTTTTGAAGCATTAAAACAGCAAATCAAACAATTATAATGAAATAAATAAATTTTCTTGTATTTTGATTTATTTATTTTTCTTATTTATCATTTGACAAATTTATCGACGAGTCTCTGAGTAGAAAAACTAGGTTAGTTCGATTCTAAGAATTGGAGCAATTATATGATTAGTGTATTGTTAAATTGGAGCCGGTGTCGGTTGGCAGAAGCGAATTTATAAATAAATAAAAGCAATATGCGGTAAAGTGTGTCGTCGGATTGTTTGACATGACGTCATACAAGGCATAAAGTATCCGCGTCCGACGAGCACCTTCACGCACCGCCGACTGATTAATCAGGAATGTTTGAACCCGAATGCAATACCAATATACGCCAACACCGTAAAACGGACAAACTGGTTTTCGGTGCCCCGTACATCTGGCCCGTGGTCCGTGGTCCGTGTTCTGTGACAACGACGACGCTTATTGTTTTTTTCTTTTTTTTTTTTCTTTTTCCACAATGCTAATAATATCGATTAGTTTTTATTATTATTTTATTTCTTATCGTTGTGTGTAAAGCTCATTTTACTTCATTTACGTATTGGCGGCGAGAATAGCGGATATATAAGAAACGGTGCGGTGCGCGGTGCATCAAATTGCACAAATTCCCGTTAGATAACTCGACTTTTGCGATATTACGTTTATTTCACGAATATGCTTTCTCTATTTATTTAAGCGGTGCTCGGCTACAATAATGCAATTTTTCTTTTGGTTCTTTTGTATTTTTAAACGAATAATCTCGCACGCAACAGATTCGATTGTGATTGGCAGCGGTTGTCAAACTGTGGTACGCGTAGAGTCGACACGTAGCGGTCGCGAAGCCGCATCCGGAGCAGGTTGTTAACCCTCGGAGTCAGACAATGGCCGGCGCCGGGAGAGACGCCACTCTGACCCGTCCTATGCTAAACTCGCTTCACTCAAACTCTTCTCTTTTTTTTTCTTTCTTTCTTTTTTTTTACTCTTATTGTACTCTCCCAAATAGACCTCTCCCTTTTATTTTGGTTTTGTTTTTACTTTCTTCGTTCTCATATATGGTTTATTTTTTTTTTTCTATAATACTATTTTTAAACTATATTTCGCTACTATCGTTTCTCATAATAGTTATGAAATAGTTCGCAATGATTGCTAAAGAAAATAATCGTATTTCAATCGTTAGTTCAATTAGTAACGTATGGAGAGCAACGACATTTTAAACGCATCGATAGTCGTTATTGCCTAATCTTTTGTGCTCTCCCCTATTTTTAAACTCTGTGTTTTATAATTTGAATATGAGTTGCGTTTAATAATAACTTTAAAATCTATCAAATATTTAATATAAATACTGATTTGAAAATAACACCGCTAATTTTATAATATTGTACTTTTTCAATCAAAAAGGACTATTATTTTTATACTCATGGTTTTTTAATTATTTTTATTGTTAGGTTTCTGCTGGTCAACATATGCATCTTAGTGGAGAATTACAGGGAACTCACGTTTCAGTGGCGGCTCAACAAGGAATGTATATAGGTCAAACTGCAACATCTCATCAAAATACTCCATCACCACACCACCAATCGGGTATATTTTTTATTAATATTTATTGCAATCTATTTACATGCAACTGGTTATTAATTAAGTTTTTATTTTTAGCGACCGCTAATAATGATACATATACGGTGTCGCAATCTCAAACTATAAATTTCACTCAACAAAGTTTACGACAGCGACAGCAGTCACAAACGACTACTTCATCGCCTATGAGCAGTGCCGGTTCACCAATGAGTCAACAGTCTAATCCCCAAAATGCACCGTCGCCAGCAAACGGTCCTACTATGGGCAATTCGCCACAGACTATGGGAAATATGGGAACCATGGGTATTCCTAATAATATAGTTCAAAGTAATGCGAATTTGGGGTCAGGAATAGGAAACATGGTCAATTCAATGACTAATATGAATCCGATGGGCATGAGTAGAGAACAACATGCAAAATTGTTGCAACAGCAACAAATCATGAGAGCGCAAGTTATGCATCAGGGAGCACAGAGCCATTTAAGACCGCCGCCACCTGATTATAAGGCATCTCAAAACCCATTAACTAATAATGTGCATGGAGTAAATCAACCGCGATATCCCCAAGGTGGGATACGCAGACCTACACATCAACCGATGCCACCGGCAGGTATATATTAGTGATTTATAAATTAACACATATTAAAATTATTGCTTTTACATAGGATTAATATTTCTATAAAATTTTAGGTTCTATGATGAGAACTGGTGGCGTGATGTATGGAAATTCTGGTGGAAGATATCCATCGCCTACAGCACCTGGATCACATCCTGAATGGAGACATCATCTTGCTATGCAACAACAGCAACAAGCAGCAGTCAGCTTTTCAAGACATCCTAATAATATTTCTAATTTCACTCACCATCCTCAAGCTCAAAGTATAAAAATTAAATATCTTAATTTTATTAAAAAAAAAAATATATATATATATATATATATATATAATGTGTAATTATATAATTAGCATTCCAAATGGGAGGACCAAATCAAATGCAACAACAACAACTGCATCAACAACAATTATTGCGATCCCAACAACAAATGTTGTCATCTCAGAATCTTCATCAACAACAAACCATTCCTAACCATATAATGGTTCAACAAAATCAAGGGATATCTATGCAGGGTCAAGTATGTATTTATTGATATTAATAATATTTTATATTATTTAAAATAATATTTCATATGTAAGCGAATTCTTTAATGAGAATTATTCAATTTTTATTTTTTAGATATCTAATTTGAACATGAACCAAAATCAAAGTATATCTTTACAACAAAACAGTGTGAATATGAACAGTCAAAACCCTCAACCAAATAATGGACAAACAAATAACGCACAAGTTTCAACTAATATTGTTAATCAATTTAATTCTTTACAAAATACTCCTGTTAGTAGTGCATCGGCAGGATACCTTAGTCAATCACCAGACTTTAATTTAGATAATTACTTAGAAAATATCCCACAAAATGATTCCAATATACTTCCTAATTCATTCCAGAATGATTCAACGCAGGATTTATTAAATTCTATAGAACTTAATTCAATAGAAAATGAGTATGGTTTTACATTTCAAGACATTTTTTAGTTGTGATGAAATTAAAGCAGTGAGTTACTATTTCTTTCCTTGAAGTTTTTGTGTGATTTTGACGATAATTTTAATGATGATATTTTTTGACTCAAAAAAGAATATTAAATATAATGTTTAATTTATATATATTCAACACCAATAAATGTCATTTTCAATCATGTATTGATAAATATCATAGTTATTTGTAAATGAAAGTTTTCTATGTTTATGTTATAAATAATTAAAAAATATATATACATACATATATATATATATATATATATATATATATATATATATATATATATATATATATATATATATATATATATATCTTTATTCCTATTTTGTATATATTATAATATATTATATGATATAAAAACCACTATATAAAATGTACATATGTCATAATATTATAAAATTTCAGTGTTCGAAAAATCTGGATATTGAGACGTTACATGATATTGAAATTTCGTTATCTTTAACACTTTGTAGCGAAATATTAGTAATATTTCGTTTACTCTCTGAAAAAGTAATATCAGTTTTTTTTTAATATAAATATACCTTATTTAGTGCAATGTATTGTAATTTAATTATAATAAAGAAATTAAAATTGTTATGAAGGTTAAATAGATATTTTTGTTCACACTTTATTAGGAGACATAAAGGAAATAAATTTCCAAATATTTATTTTTATTATTTGCAGTAAATAGAATGAATTCGTAATGTAGTTATTCTGTTGAAAAAAAAAATTATTCCATAAATGTATTTTAAAATCGCTTTTAATGTATTTTGTAAATGAAAGAATACCTTTATGAAAAAGTTATTCCGTATATCAGATTATCAGATGGCTACATTTAAATAAATAAAACTGTTTTATAACAATATTTTATGTAATTTACAAATGTTTATCATGAAAAAAATAACTTTATTTTTGTTTGTTGTATTGAAATAATATTGGTTCACTGTCAGCGTGTTCCTTAAATTGAAACCATTTATCTTAATAATATTAAATTAAAACTGCATAATTATATATGTGTATATTTCATTTGATTTTTTTTCTTTTATTTAAAATATATTATCTAGTATTCCGTGACAAAGACTGAGGCCTTTTAAATAATTATTCATGACTGTAATTTAATATTTACTTTACAAAAATAATCACTAGATTAAATATAGATGAGAACATATGCATATATGTAATGTAAGTATGTACAATTTTACAACTGTAAAATATTATGATGTGATTATTCCAAGCAATTCCTTTCTTAATTAGTATATAATAAAATTTTCAGACCAACTTAAGTAAACCTTTATGTAATTATTGTAAGTCAATTTAGTGTAACATTAAAAGAATCTTTGGAAATCTTCAATTTGTCATTTTTTCATTGAACATATTTGAAATTTGTAAAGTTTGAATTTTAAAATAATACAATGATCAAATTTATTTACTTCAAAATAATTAGCAAAATTTGATACAAATCATTCGCATCTGATATATACATATATAATTATTAATTTATTTTTTTGGGAATACCTATACGTTAGTATAAATTGCATTCTACGTATTTATATGATAATAAATATTGCTTATTAACCTGAAATTTTATAATAAAAAAAAGATAATTGAATGTATGCATATTATATCACGTTTGGAAAATAGCCAATGTATTGACGAGTTTTATTTATTTTTGCAATTTTTTTCTCCTGTGACTGTGAATTCTTCTAATATGGAATGTATATACTAATAATCATATCTATACACAGCTTTTTATCTTCATGATAAAAGTACAAAATACTTGTAACGAGTATATCTTAAATATATTATTAAATAGTGAAATCATTCCATATCTTAAAATGATATATTATTAATATAGATCTTGTTGAATATAACATGTTTTACATGATAATGTATACATATTTGTTGTAGGTTACATTTTAATGTTTTCATCAGTATTTTCTATTTTTCTTTTTCCTTTTTTTTCTTTATTATTTTTTTTAACCATTATGATAATGCTCCTCTAAGCATTGAGGGACCAAAACTTTATGTAATTATTGGAACAAATATCTCATTAATTTTAATGATGTTTTATATGAACCATTTGATGGTGTTCACAATTGCATGTACTTTAATTTTACGTAACTATAATTGAATTGAACCATTAGAATTGTAGTAGGATAACGTTCAAATTATAAGTTATCCAAAGATTAAATCCTTTCAAAATAGTTTGCATCGCAGAATAATTTCAAATATTGAAAAAAATGTGTGTACCATTTTTATATTTATTATTATTACTATTATGAATTTTTATTTTTATTAAATGAATAAAAATATTTTTTTGTATATACTTATTTGTTTTCCTTGTTTATAGAAGTATTAAAATATTTTGTATTAGTTTTTTCTAATGAAACTTAAACATATAGTTTATTTTACAACGTTGTATTATAAGGCAATTTATATGAATATTTGTGATAATTATAGTTGAAATGGATTTAAATATAGCTTACATTTTTGGAAAGGACTATTTTGTCTTTACAATTAATACTAGTGGAATCTGTAAGATGAAAACCAATTGAACAAAATAAATCTATATATATATATATATATATATATATATATATATATATATATATATATATATATATATATATATATATATGACATTTTCCACATAAAAAACTTGTTTTCTTATAAACTTTCCCATTTGTTTCCCTGTGAAAAATAAACAATTTCAATAAGTTTGGAGAATTTTAATTTTTGTGAAATGTAAATAATATTCATTGTCCTTCAATTTTATCGATTTACAGAAAAAAACATATATACCAGATAATCTAAGTAGTATATGAACGACCTTATTTGACTTTGCAAGAAATTTCATTTTGTCTAAACATATTTCTATAAAATTTAAAATAATAGAAAAAAGAGCGTATATTGGAAGATATAAAAAATGAACTATTATTATAATTCCTTGTAAACATGTATTATAATTTTTGAAATATGAAATAAAATATTTATTATTATTTTTATTTTTTTTTACTGAATAAAAATTTTAAGTTGTATTATACAATATATATATATATATATATATATATATATATATATATATATATATATATATATATATAATTTTATTCGAAGACAGTTATTTTAAAATATCAAAAATAATATATAATGCTCTTTAATATTACAAGTACCTACCAAACTTGTAATACAAAAAAAAAACAAATTTTTGTAGAATTAAAAATTTTCGAACTTATTTTGTTTTATAAATTTTGATACAAAATATATGATTGCTTTTATGACATTCGTCGTTTTGAAGAGTTTCTTTTTCTCTTTTTGGCGATTTTTCCTGTTTAGATTGACAAATGTATCTAATTGATCCCGTTTCAGTATAGATTTGATCCTGGAGACCATTACGTTTAAATGCAGATGGCGGCAATTTATCTAACTAAAAATATAGAAAAATTTATTCTATATATAACTACTGAAATTTATATAAGTTAATAACGAATTTTATTTTACCGATATGTCTTCAAAATTATCACAGTATTTATAATTGTATTTATTATCATCGTAAGTATTTAATCCACATCTGTATAATAAAAATGTGTAAATTTTAATATTTTGTTAAATACATTTTTTTTACAGAAAATTTATAAAATTTTTTTTCAATATTTCCATCAATCAATTATTTAATGCTCCATTGTTAAAAATAATTAAAAAGTGGACATTTCAATTGTCAAAAATTAACTTGTAAATATTTTAATGTAAGATATAGAATGTTAACATTTTCCATATTTATATCAAAATGATATGATTTTATTATATATGAAAACTGAAAATGCGAAATTTACAATAAAACATAAATTTTACTTACCGATTCATTTTTATTTTTTATAAAATTTATTGTAATTACTTTATTAAACGAAAATTTTTATGAAAGTAATAAAAAAAATGAAGCAAAAGGAATTTATTTTAACAAACAAAAAGTGAACAAAACGTTTTTAAAACAAATGAAACAATAAACAAAATGCGAATAGTTTAATTTAAATATTTTACAATATAAAATATTGTAAATATATGAATTCGGTTGCCTATTTATTATCATTATTGTATTTAAAAATCATGTATTCTTTTCGTCGAATCGTTCAAAAGTATTTTAAAATAATGGCAAGGAAATAAATAATGGCCACATAAATGGAGGTTAGGGTTTCGCATTGAAAGACGGCCGACGAACGGTTTTCGTCGGTCGTCACGTCTTCGCTATATTTAATAACGTCGTAACAACAGATATGAGATAAAAAGAATCAAAAATGTCCTGGATAACGGAGAATACGTTGTCTTGGATGCAATCGTTATGCGTAAAAGTGGTGAAGAGCGGCCGAATACCGCGTCACGTCGCCTTCATCATGGACGGTAATAGAAGATTCGCCAAGAAAAACAATATCGATAGAGGCGAAGGTCATTCTAAGGGTTTCGACAAATTGGCACAGGTTTTGCAGGTGATTGTCAGTTTTTCTCTTCCTTGTAATTCTCTCATAATTTTTGTTCCATTTTCACGTTTTGGTTTTTAATTTCAGTGGTGTCTAGACCTCGACATTTCGGAAGTAACCGTTTACGCGTTTAGCATAGAGAACTTCAAACGCACCAAAGAAGAACTCGACACTTTGATGACGCTGGCTACTGAAAAATTTCAGCGATTATTAGATGAAAGGTTCGCCTTAGTTTTTTATATGAAATATGTCAAAATGTCAGACGTTGATCTTCGATCGAATATTGATTTTTATTTCTTTTTTCTACTTTTGATTTTAGCGATCTTCTAATGGAAAGAGGTATTTGCGTCAGAGTAGTCGGTAAACTCGAGTTGTTGTCCCCAAAACTGAGAAGTTTAATCGCGAAAGCTATGATTCTCACGAGAAATAACAACACAGCTATACTTAATGTCGCTTTCGCGTATACTGGTAAAAAATTGTAACCGTTTTCGGTTTACATTCTTAATTATTCGTACTTATTTATGTTGTCGTTCGCGCAGGCAGAGACGAAATCGCAACGACGATCGACGATATCGTCAAAGGTGTGAAGGACGGGTTTTTGTCTTCCGAGGACGTCGACGAAGATTTAATGAATAAAACTATGCAATTGTCTTCGCCGGACTTACTCGTGAGAACGTCGGGCGAAGTTAGACTATCGGATTTTATGATATGGCAGGTAAAAAAAGAAGCAATATTTGCGAGCGGCACAAATTTTTTCTATATAAATTTTTTAGTGATTTTGTTTGTTTTCTAGATTTCGGATACGCGTTTGTATTTTACGGATGTGTTGTGGCCCGAATTCAAAATATGGCATTTATTATTAGCGATAATCCATTATCAGAGAGTTTCCACGGACGAATCGAAGAAAATAGAGAGGGCGAACGATGCGCATACTGAATTTTTACACGAAATTAAATGCATACGATGGAAAACTTTAGAAAAATATGCTCAAGTTTGTTGATAATCATATATGTATATTTGTATAAAAAATATTTGATATATTTTGGTGATAAAAGTTTGTTATGTTTCATTAAATGAATTTGAATAAATAATGAAGAAATCATTTTTCACGATTGGTCGTTTGATGGAAAGGTTGTGGTCGCGAAAAAGGTCGTTAGGACCGCGCGCTGTCATTAATGGCAAGATGCGGTGGCGGTCGCGGTTACGGTTCGTCCGTCCCGTGGCCGTTTGTTGTTCCTTGTGTTTGTTCACCGTTGCCGCGTTCGCCTGCTTCGTCGGCAGTTTCCTCGTGCCTCCGTCCGGTATTTATCCCGACGCCTCGCTTCTACTTTCTACCCTCGCTTGCCCATCATTTTGTTTATATTTATTTGTAGATTCGTGCGTTTGCGATGCCGAACAAGTATTCTCTAAACGCGCACTCTCAAAAGAAATTGGCGACGGTGACGGTCACAAACTGGCGGTGATCGTTCCCTTTAGAGATCGTTTCGACGAATTGCTCATTTTCGTCCCTCACATGGATAAATATTTGAGAAGGCAACGAATACGTTTCGACATATTCGTGATCAATCAGGTCGATCGTTATCGGTTCAACAGAGCCTCGTTGATAAACGTGGGCTTTTTGCACGCGAGAGACGACCACGACTATATCGCCATGCACGACGTCGACCTGCTGCCTTTGAATCCCGGCCTGTCTTACGGGTTTCCCGAATCGGGTCCGTTCCACGTGGCCAGCCCCGAGCTTCATCCGAGATACCACTATTCGACTTTCGTCGGCGGCATTTTGCTCGTGAATCGAGAACATTACGAAGCGGTCGACGGCATGTCGAATAAGTATTGGGGCTGGGGACTCGAAGACGACGAATTCTACGTGCGTTTGAAGGAAGCGAAATTGCGAGTTTCGAGGCCGACCAACGTGACCACCGATCGGACCGACACGTTCAGGTGCCGATATCTTAAACGAGTCTCTCATATATATATATATACATATATTATTTTTTAGATTTCCATACGGTCGTTCGTTTATCGTTTCAGACACGTTCACGACAAACGTCACAGAAAAAGGGACACCGCAAAGTGTTTCAATCAACGAGAGGCGACCAGAAAAAGAGATCGCAAAACCGGCTTGCATAACGTAGACTATAATAAAATCGGCGAACACAATTTAACCATAGACAACGTTCCCGTGACGATTTTGAATATCGAATTGATATGCGATAAAAGTTCCACTCCTTGGTGCGAATGCGAAAAAAATGCGGAAACCGAACCGACGTCGAAACGAAGCGGAAAATTGTGATCAAATTGGATAATTATAATTTAGTAAATCAAAGTGCTACGTCGACCAATTTATTATTTGAAGCGTTTATTTTTTTCGTCGACCAATTTAATTATTAAGTTACCTCGTGTAAAACAACGCGTACAACGTATAAATCGCTTTACGCGTATTTCTATATATTTTAGATATATTTTTATTATTATTTATAAAGATAACGAATATTTTATCTATCGTATTACTAATGCGTTGTATTGTAACACTATTTTCTAGTCGAATTAGTTAAAAATTTAAAAACCGCGAACGAGTCTGACCGCCGGTTAACTGAGATTTGTATTATTTCTCTTGTGCTAATTTATATTTTGTAATGTACATATTTTTAATAAAGAATGTTTTTATTTTTTGCGCGTTTCGATTCTTTCTAAAAATAAGCGTACTGCTGCGATCTTATATTGGATTCCGGTCGGGAGATGGGCGATAATGCGCGCATAAGTAAAGATGTAATCCGAATATAGACCCTAGCGTAACTTTGTAAAAACTCTTAAATGTATATGGAAGAGTGAATCGCGGTACGCGAGATCGGCGTGCAATAAATTAAAAAGTGTTGCGTGCGAATTTAGTTTTTGTAAAAGAGCACGATTTAGTTTTGAAAAGGAGCCGAAAGCTAAAACGGAGCGACGGTGGCGCCGCGCGGCGTTAGCGCTTAACGTGCGGCGTTCAGCGTTCGGTGCGCGGCTTCGTTTCGGCGTCCGATAATCGAGTCTCGTTCGGTTCGTTCGACGATCGGATCGACTCGATATAAATATATATATATATAATCGGCTAAGACATGGCGAACGTCTCCAAGGACGATCTGCGGCATCAAATCAAAGGTGACTCCATTTCGAGCGCGATCGGGAAAAGACGCCGCTTCGTTTGTCGCGAACCGTAAATCGCAAACCGCAAATCGCGGATTAAACGGAATCCGTTTCGACGGATTCGTTGTTGTCGACGGTCGGTTTCTTGCCGGCTTCGCGTCGTCGACATAACCTCGAAGCGAACGACGATGCGCGCTCTCGCTTTTGACAAGCGACGTTCGGCTTGCGGCTCGAAATATTCGATATTATAAACGATAAACGATAGCTAATCTTTTTTGCGCGTTCCTTTTCAGTCATACTAAAAGATGTCGACTTGTCAACGACGTCCGCTAAAAAGGTGCGCCAACAATTGGAGGAGCATTACGGAGAAAGTCTCTCCAATAGAAAAGATGAAATCAACGATCTAGTCAAAGAATACGTCAACTCCAGAGAGGAAAGTTCGGAAGAAGACCAGTCCGAAGAGGACGGCACCGAAGAGGTATAGTTTTCTTATTTTTTTTGTCCGGTACCGCTCGAACGCGCGTATCGTTCGCGTTTAATCGTTACGATTCATTTTAAGGACGAAGAAAACAATAAAAAGAAGTCGACCAAAAGGCCGGCTCCGACTTCCAACTCGAAGAAGAACTCGAAAAAGAGCAAAGGCTCGAGTTCCGAAGAAGAAAGCAATCAGGAAACCAACGAGTCCGACGACGAGTCGTATTCCGATAAGAAACCGGCTCCGAAAAAGAAGGCTCCCGCAAAAAAGAAGAAAGGTTCCGATTCCGATTCCGACAGCGACTGGGGAAAGAGCAAGGCGAAAAAGGGCGGAGGCGGCGGAGGGGGAGGCGGGGTAAGCGACGCGAAATACTTTCGGTTTTGTAGTCCTCGGGAAAATTATTAATCGTTTTCGATTGCAGGCGGGTCGAGGCAAAAGCGGCGGCGGTTACACGAGAGCGTACAAATTATCGCCGCAATTGGCCAGTCTCATGGGAAAAGATTCGATGGCTCGTCACGAAGTCGTCAAAAAGATGTGGGAGCTCATCAAGGAGAGAAACCTGTACGATCCCAACAATAAGCAGTTCGCCATATGCGATGACGATCTAATGAAAGTGATCGGTGTGAAACGCTTTCGCACGTTCGGTATGATGAAATATCTCAAATCACATTTCCGTGATTAATTAAAAAATAAATGTAAAAATTTTCAAATGCATTCTACGTTTTTAAGACTAAATAAAAAATTACTGCAGTGTGTTTTTAATGTAACAAATTTCATCAGATGTCGCGAGTATTATAAATACTCGGAAGATGTATCGCAAAACGATATTGAATTTTTGAACGAAATAGATGCTTCCTTATTATAACGTAATCGCGTTTGTTTTTTTCTTACTTCTTATTTTTGTGCATTTTAAATTTACGATGGTTTTATGTTTAGGATGCAACGTTCTCTAAATGATAAACGTATATTTTGTCCGGATTAAATCTAAAATATTTAAATTTGATATTAATTTTGGTGCATATGACGCATGTTTTATTTGTTTTACTGCCAGTATATGTATATCCCGATACGAGGATTTGTTTTTATTTTAGCAAGGCATCTATCAAGTATTGAAAAATCGAATTCGATATTTAATACTTTTCTTCTAGATTTATATGTGAAAAAAAAACTATTCTATTAGAGATTCATCAATCGTAAGCGTAGGTTGTGATAATTGTATCATAAATGTGTTGATATTTCATGGAATATTAAAAGAATAAAGGAAGTGTTCGGATTCACTAAAATATAATAATATTTTTTTTTTCTTTGTATTGTATTGAAAATTTATCAAAATAACAGAATCAGTCTATGGATATATTTTTAAAGGATTAAATAGATTACAAAGTTTAGGCTGAGAATTTTGGTCGTTGATGTTGTCGATTGAATCTCATTCTTTCATAGTTCTTATTAATTTGTTGGTTCTTTATTTTGATGATTTTTTTTGCTTTATGCAAATGTTTAAATTACAATAACCAACTATAATAGCATATTTTAACATAGATTGTAAGGTAAAAGCGCATATTATTTCTTTTCTTTATTATACATATTTGATTCGTTCACTTTTCACATTACTTTAATAGTACTTACATGCATATGGCATTAATTTTGCAAGAGTGCATTGTGACCATTAACAATAGTTATGACGAGAAAACCCTTCCTTGTTTTTAATCTAGTCTCTTCAAAGTGTCCTACATATTTTATAATTTGTATTTTATGATTTATTAATTGTTGTTTATTTCAAAATTGCAAAATATGCAATTATCCCAAATTTAACGACAACCATTATTATATAAGTTGTTATAGTTTATAACACCTATGAGGAAACAAAAACTATTTACTGTTTCTTCAAATTCAGATTTTGCATTTAATTTTCATTGTATAATGCGTAATATAATTCAAGTTAGCATATATAAAATAATGTTTTCTAATATCTACACTTTTTATTATTTATCATTTTTCCTGCTGACTTTTTCGATTATACAATAGTACATTTTCTATTATAAATCGGGAGTAATAAAACTCGATATATTAAAACAAAAAACATATTGATATATCAAATTTTATATTGATACTTTGCAAAGGAAAATAAAAGTGCAGATATTAGAAAGTGTCCATGTCAATGCATAATAGTGATAATTTGTGCTGATAAATGATGCCATACGAATTTTGAGAAAATGGTTGAAGAGAAACCAGATTTTTTTTATAATAATTATGATAATAAATAGAGTTAATCATATAAATAGATAGCAATATCTATAGTAAGTTTTCATGCTCACCACATTCTTATATTTAGCGAATTATGAAATATACGTGTTAACTTTTAATCTGTAAACATTATAAATGATTGTCAATCAATTTTGAGTGCAAGTCTTATCATATTGTGCATATATATATATATATATATATATATATATATATATATATATATATATATATATATATATATATATATATAATTGTAAATTCTACAATTGTCGAAAAATATATGTGTGAAGTTTTATTGTTCGTGAAGTGTTATATGTTTCATATTTCTTCTTTTCGTGATTATTATTGAAATATGATTTGATTCTGATTTTATTTTTTGTTTTAAATATATGCATCCATAATATTATATTAATAATATACATCCTGCATATATTTCGAAAATGAGACGATTATGTATTAAATTAGTATTTTTGTAATGCAATAAGTTTTAACTGAATATTATGTTTAAAGGTGAATAAATATAATAACAAATTTTGTCATTTCTAACAAGGAAGCTAAATGAGCTTCATTCGATCGATGTAAATTTTTGTATTTTTACAAAGATAAGTCGTGGTTTTTAGAAAGTGATCACATTCATTTTTAATAGTATGTAAGTTAAAGATAAATTTGTGTCAAAAAATAATTGAGGATGACTCTGTTTAGAAACAAGACAAAAAAAACAATAAAGAAGTTTAAAATTATATCGTTTTTGTATTACTTCAATTATTATCGTATTTATTTTTTTGCTATTATTATACCAGTTGATGATTAATATAAGTTTTATATATGAATATTGTATGGAGATCTAGTGTGTAGAAAACACACTAGATCTGGAGTGTAGGCTTATGATATGAGGTCTTTCTGATTATATACACTCATTGGAATAAAAAAAATATCACGTATCGTGTTATAATAATTTTGTGAATTTGTTATCTTAATTAAGGGTAGATTATTTACTGCATATGCTATATGATTCAGGTTATAAAAACTATTAATAAATGGTATATATTTAATATACTCTACTACAAGGTATCAAACGGAAGTTCTTTTATTGTAGCGATATAAATGAAAGGTTACTAGAAAAACCGTTACTAGTTATGATATCGAATTTTAGAAGTGCTCAATTAAAACAAGTGCTTGATGTTTTCATAATGTTTTTTCGAATCAGTTTTTTCTTTAACATAATAGAGAAATCTGCTTTATTGGTGTACGCTTTTGGTTGAAATATCTTTACAAATTACAGTTCTTTTGAATTAAAGAACAATTGATTAAGAATTTCACAAATACGCGGCAGAGATAAATTACACACGTGTGGTGTTTGCTCTATCTTACTGGAACCTTAGTTCGGTTAAAACCAGAAAATATTTGGAATTAATTATTTGAATCAATTGCAAGAAGCTTCGCATTCTCATTTATCTGCAGAAAAATGCGAATCGATTTTTTATTTTTTGTGTTTACAATTGTATCTTATGCATGTCAAACGTGGGCTAAAACAAATTTTAAAAGTTTTCTTTTTGACAGTTATTATATATTTTCTTTGCTGTTGTGCTGAATATAAAGGACGAATTAAAAAGTAGTAATTAACTGGATTGTAAAAATATTAATTGTGGGCTCACCAGTGTTCGAAATCCTTGTATTTTGTGTCCCAAACAGTAACTTGTATTTTAGATTAGTTGCACTCCAGTATTTATTTAATTAAAATCTAATCAGTTAGATCATATCAGATTGCAGTATTAATCTTTTACATCAAATATAGTTCAAGCACATTCACATTTACTGGCTTGTAAATGAATAAGTTGAGACTGTTGTGATTAAACTGATTCGCACTTTTTTCTAATTGTTGAACAATTAGCTCATCATTTATTTATACTGTTCAACACGTAATAGTCACTGAACAATCATTGTCTTGTAAAATTTATATACGATACGAACTATGCTTGAGAAAAGCTTCATAGTTTTACTAAAGATTAATTCTAATAATTGATTTGAGATACAATTGCATTTCGCGAATAAAAACTTTCTTCTAAAAACTCATTTTTATTATTTAATTATTGATCGATATCACTTATTTTATTGCCAATATGAAGTTGGCATAATTAATACTTATTTAATTAGTTTTATAAAATTATATTTGATTTAAAAGAATACTTAGGATTACATACATTTTACACCTTGTAACTAAATTATTTGCTCCATAATATATCAAAATTTTGTTCTTCCCAAAAAGAGTATAAATTTTTCCTACTTTGTAATAAATATAAACTTAATCAACATTTTTTTTATTATACATAATATTTTTTAGACACATATGAATGAAATAAATGTGTTAAAATTAAGATAAACAAAAAAAAAACAATTTATGACTGTTGACTTCATATTTTCAAGAAATTCAAATATTTTTACAACTTTAAAAAAAATTTTGTTAGCAATTAAATAACTAAAATATAGAAATAAGTTTTTTTTTTTGGAAATGAATTTAAATAATATTATAGGGTGAAATGAAATAAAAATAATAAAAAGATAAATCCGTGCATATTTTATTAAAATAATAAATTAATGACATTGACATAATTGTAATGCTAATTAAAACAATAGTTTTCATCACAAGAAATTTAAAAATAATATTATATAATGAAAAAAATATTTTTATACATAATTCAAGTTTCTATTATAATTAATGACTGTCGTGAAATAAAACAAAATATTTTTTTTCTGATTTCATTAACTAAACTAAAATTCACATATCAATTCTAGCTGAATATTAATTAATTTATAATTACCCTGATATTTTAATGAAATTATAAGTAAATATTATATTTCTTTACAAAAGAATAGAATATTTTTTTAGTGAATAATTTCTTTCAAATATGTCTATTAAAAATTTCCTTGAACAGATAGATGTTCATTAATGTTTTTATAAAATAGAAAGCAAATCTAATGAAATAATCACATCAATAATACTTTTAATTCTATAATCTAACAGAAAAAGAATAAAAAAAAGTCACTTTGAATACATACATATACATATATATATATATATATATATATATATATATATATATATATATATATATATATATATAAGTACATAGTAAAATACATTAATTATAGGAATATCATATACCAAAAATTACTTACTTTTTTTAATATACACGTATTTAATATATACCTATAGTCTTTATTGTTAAAGCATTCTACTTACCGATGAAAACAATTTATAAAATTTCTAAATTTAAAATTTACTCACTAAATTTTCTCTTTGAAACAACAACTAAAAACTAAACATTTAAACGTGAAAGAAAGTAAAAGAAAAAAATAAAGAAAATAACAAGCGTCTGGCAATAAAATTTTCATAATAATAGGAAAAACTTGCATTTTAATTCAATGTGCATCATTTCAATTTGACCAGTTTCCACCGTGTGTTAAGTTATGCAAATTATTTAGCACACGTTCATAAAAATGAACAATTTCGTACATAAAATAAATAAAATTGGGTGATGACAAAATTTTACCAGGTGCAATCTCTAAAATAAAACAAATAAATGCAAATTAAAATAACATATATGCCTATAAATATCACAATTTTAATATCGATTACTTATCAAAGAGATCATGGAAAGTCATGAATAAGCTCGGCTTGGCGATCTTTTTATTTTTATATTATTATTTGTGCAAATATTCAACAACGATATGAAAAATTAAATTACAACTATACAGTTATGATTCAATTTTAATTCATGTGATGGATCAAAAATATATTATTTTAATTTCTACATTATAACAAAATGTATTATATTAATAAATAGTTAAGTAAATCGTTGATAGAATTTAATCCTTATATGTGACGAGTACAAAAATCTTGTTTTTTTTCCAGCATATTCCGAATAAGACATTTAGAATTCTTTTAAAATTTACTTACTATGAACATAATAAAATTATTCAGTAAATCTGTAACGTTTATGATAATAAAATTTACTTGTCGCTGTTAAACGCAATATTAAAATAAAATGGTTCCATTATGTTAGATTTTTTTTTGAACTAAGTTCAAAATAATAAAACGAATGAAACAAACCCATAACAAAATATACATTTTTAAAAACCAGTTAAAATTTCAATTCAAAACTATAAGAATGAAAAAAGAAAGATTATTAATACAGATTTAAATATGTAAATAAATATTTTGAGTTTGATATTATCTTTATAAGAATACTCTTAATAATATATTGATTTAACAAAATAATTCTACGTTGCTAACCAATACAACATTTTATTTTTATTAATTTATAAATATTGTCAAAAGACGTTATTGAAAAGCTATAAATCTAATTTTTAAAAACATTGCTGAACTCTATGAGCTAACGTACAAATGATGACATATTTAATGCAAGTAAAACATTTAACGTTAACGATAATTTTTGATTCATCACATAAGGATTCAAATAAAACATACCTCATATAATTATGATGCAATATATAACATAACATACTGCAGCATACCTCATTGAATTTGTTCGTGTTGATTCTAAATTTTTCTAATAATTTTCCATTTAAATATATATATATATGAATTAATGTACAATTACTGTAATCGAAATGTTGTTAAAATAGAGTTCTGTAGTCGATGTACAGTGCAAAAATGAAAAACAAAAAAAATATATATTATATATATATATATATATGCGTGCACAGTAACAATAGTGTAAATATTAATCGTTTATTTAATTTATATATAATATAATGATTAAAAGGTATTTATTTAATACAGGAAATTTATTTAGTGGACTTGTTTTATATATTGTACTGTATTGTGTTGACATTATAACGGTCGTCGGCCGTACAATTCTTGTCGTCCTCGATAAGTCGCACCCTTTTGTTGCAAGTTTTCCCAATTAGCAGCATAATGTCAGTTAGAGAAGGCATGCACTGTTTCCGTCCTGCAATTACATGCAACAAAAAAGAAAAAAGAAAAAAAATATGATACACGAAATTTTCACTACTTTTTAACTGTTAACCACTTACTCGTTTAGAGTAAAAAAATTTAACACACCCTATATATATGTTATATACTGTAGTCACAGTTTCACCATAAAAACCAATTGAAAAGTTTTACAAAATATATTATATGAAAATATATATAATATGAATTTGCAAAACAATATAATTATTTTATAAGTATGTTAAAATGAAATTCTGAAAGTGTAAACTGTTACACTGCAGCATATAGAAAAATAGTAAACTAGCAATTCTTAATTGATAATGAAAAACTTCTAAAGGAAATCGGAAAATTTTCTTAAGCAGAATAAAATACTGTTTTAACATAGTACAGTAAAATTAGACATTTTGGGACGGATGTCGAGAGTGCAGAACTTTTTTCCGGAAATGTATTCTACATAATGAGGTTAATAAGAGGTCATAAAGTTCCACTCGCCAGAGAGGGAGCTTCCCTCCGAAAATCACGAAAAACCTCAAAAAAATCGATCACTTTTTTGTTTTCCGAAATTATCTCCAAAACTATATAGCTCGGATGGAAAAAGTGTCAATGAATAAAATAATCCTCTTTAAATTATGCATATAAAATGTATTGTTCATAATTTGCGTAACTGTTTCCAATTTTCTGTAAAAAGCGTTCAAAAATAGGCAAAAATTTTTCGTTCCGCGGTTTTGCTGACAATTATCTCAAAACTTATCGATTTTACGTGGGTATCAAAGAGGAAAAAAGTTGTAGAGCAAATCTTCTTCTATTATAATCAGTTATTGTATTTTCATTTTTTTTTTTTTAGTTTTCTCGATCTGACGATTTTTTGCGTCACTCCGGCAGTTGAAATGCATTTTTAAGGAACAAAAATAGCAAGAGTATAAAAATTTCTTTTAGAAACACATAAAGAATTTTAAAATGAATTAGAATTCAAAAAGCAGAAACCTCTCTGGAGGGGGCTTCCTCCTATATTTGCCGAAAACCTAACAAAATTTGACTTTTTCTCAGTTTCTCGCTCATGTTTCAAAAATTATCACTCATATTGAAAAGTTGTTCATAGACAAAATATTCGTCTTAAAATTCTACATCAAAATTTTTCTATTCATAATTTGCGTAATCATGTTCAATTTCTCTATAAAAGCCCTCAAATTAGGAAATGTTGCGTTAGCAAAAAAAGGACTTTTGAAGTTCCCGATAAATATTTCGAAGTCTATCAGCAATCGGCGATTTCTATTTCATACATCGTAAAGAACAGGATTTTCTCTATACGATCTAGAAGTGGCGCCCGTTTAACCCCCTTGTAACGGTTTTTATCAGTGCTCAATTTAATGAGGATTATTTTATTCATTGACACTTTTTTCCATCCGAGCTATAGTTTTGGAGATAAATCCGGAAAACACAAAAGTGATCAATTTTTTGAGGTTTTTCGTGATTTTCAGAGGGAAGCTCCATCTCTGGTGCTTCTTGAACTTTATGACCTCTTATTAACCTCATTATGTAGAACACATTTCCGGAAAAAAAGTTTTGCACTCTCGACATCCGTCCCAAAATGTCTAATTTTATTGAACTAACATGATACTTTAGATATTAAGAATTGCTATATGAAACTCATTCTTTAATTAAGCATTCGATATATATACTCCAGATTATAATTTAAATAAACCATATAGGAATATATTTATAATAAAAACATATATTTTATCAATTTATCAAATTAATTATTTTTAAATGAACGAATTTCATACATAAGTATATATAAAATGCAATCAAAACGAAGAAAATATTAATTGAATTTTCTGTAATATATTGTAAATTGTCACTGTGATATATATATATATATATATATATATATATATATATATATATATATATATATATATATATTTGTTTGTGTGTGGTAATATAATAGGTGAACGAAACTTTGTAGGTGTAACTATAATTAATTGTATAAAAGATTTACAAGTAAAACAGTACATTAAACTGATTTTAAATTATTAATAGTTTAGAAGTATTTCATTTGTTAATTATCATATATATATATATATATATATATATATATATATATATATATATATATATATATATATATATACATATATATGTGTGTGTGTAATTAAAAAGAGTGGAAAAGCGTATAAAAGGAAAACATATCTAAGAACAAAATAAAATATAAGAGAAGAAATATGTACAATAAATAATATGCAAAAATAACTATGGAAACAACGTTATCGCTAATCTAACACGAAATAATCTACATTTCTTTTGTTTTGAATAATCCATATAAAATTTATATTAAATTAAAATGTTTTCAAAAGATGTCGACGACTCTAATAGCCGTTTGTACGGAAACATTGAAAAGGCATATTATAAGATTAATGTTACAGCGTTGATTTAGAATATTATAATGAACGTTTTGTTTCTCGACGTACAATTATCATTATTACATTTACAATTGATATACGTCAATTCCATTTTTAATAAATTCAAGTCAATTAATTATATTTAAACATATTTTTATAAATATTATCTTTAGAACGCAAAATAACACTTTTAAGTTAAAACATATAATACGTAATAAAAATATAAATTTGGCACTAATGTGGAAATATAATACATATATCATATAATTTAATACTTTTTTTAATACTGTAAAATATTGAAAGTTAAATTTTAGTATATATGTTTGTCATATACTAACATATTGATTAATATGACATAATGCAAAAGAAATATGAATTTTTAGATGAAAAATTACAATAAATAACGACATAGTCACATGCAAACTGTAACTGAATAAATTTACAGGAATAAACAAAGAACAAAATTATAATTGCAATAATAAACTTTTTGAAATTGATAAAATATAATTCAAAATATAGTTCTGGTAATTTTTATATGAACACACTATTAAAAATATATCAATTGTGAGACGAGATAAATTTTCCATAAAGTATAATTATGTGTTTGATACATTATTTTAATAAATATCAATACCTAATTACTATTTGTGCGACAACTGAGAAATGATATCTAATTGATCGAATAGTCAATAATTTTTCTTGTCCCAGAATAACATTGATATATTTTATAAAATATATTAAATACTTATTTTTTTGTTTTATATACAATAATACTAGAATAAAATTGTTCCACTGAATACTGAAATTATTAAGCGATTCATTTGGTAATTTTGGATTTATTATTAATATTTTGAAGTTTTCGACAGAGACCTTTAAAAACATATGCGAATAATTTTATTTTATTACATCAAAAGAGTCCAAGTTGGTGTAAATTTAAAATATGTACCATATATAAATTCATTATAAAATTTTCAATGGTATTTTTAGTAGGGAGTAAATTGCGATTAAAACTGGTCTAGTTATAATTTGTAAGAATTTTTTTTTTTTAGCAAAATGCACATTTTATTTAATGATTATAATTTTAAAAGTATCGATTAATTCAAAACAGATTTTACAATATTATGATATTACGTTTTTTTAGTATATCAAAGTTCTATTCGAACAAGAATAAATATATATAGAAAAATGCTCCTTTTATATATGAAATCAAATATAAAGGTAGTAATAAAAACGATATATATATATATATATATATATATATATATATATATATATATATATATATATATATATATATGAGTAGAATTTTTGTTATTTTATACTACAGTCTCTTTATCGCTGATAACTTGGATACCATGTTCGGAAAATATGAATTTAACTATTTCATCATAATTACGTAGAGGACTCTTTGGTGTGTCTGTCGCATCTGAATTGGAATTTAAATCAACCTTTATTTTATCGATGTACCTTTCATTTTTAATTTGTTTAATATCTTTAATATTCAAATACACCGTTACTTCGTCAGTTATATCGATATTATTATCACATACCTTTTTCTTATTGTTGACGATTTTGTGTACTCCGGACACGTCTGTTATCACCTTAACAGACTTTCTCGGTAACATGTGCATGCCTTCTAACGATTCGGTCGAACCGTGTTCATTATTAAAATCGCCACAAAACGATTTTGGTGTGATATCTGAACAGGCTGAAATTTTATTTGTCAAACGGGATCGTTTTTCCTTAAAGTGACCGCTGCCTGCTTGCGGACTCGAAGTATAAACATCATTTTTATCAATTTCATCTACCCCAATTAGATAGTTTAATATTTTAGCGGATATATTTGTGCTTCGAGATTGTTTTTGGGTGTTATTGTTGTCTTTTTGTATGCGAGATTCAGTTTGAGTTTTCATAACGATGTCGCTCGGGGGCGAAGATATGATTGGTTGTAAAGAATTAAACATGGTCAAGTACTTACTGTTTTATACGAAGTTCATCAGCAAAAGATAGCGTGTGGAGTAATCGAATAAAATATATTAGTAAAATATAACAATCAACAGTAACGAAATGATGTTACCAAACTAATCAATAACTATTTAAAAATATTTGTTAATCTCATGACTTACGAATTTTTGTTTGTTGCTCCGTACAATTGATGCATTTTAATATAAGAGATAACTGAATCGTCTATTAAATATTTAACACTTTCACCACGTCTAATTAAACGTCTAATCATAGTGGAACTGACTTCATTTGGAACCCAATTTGTAATAATTGTAATATTTCTCTGAAAATAAAACTTTACGATATATTTTATGGAAAATTTATGAAATTAAATACAATCAATATTAACATTGATTCTAAAAATATATTGTGAGTCTTAAATAAATTACCCTAAATTTTGTTAAAATATCTGAATCATAAATAAATTTTTCAGGATTAGATCCACTTCTTGTAATAACAACAAGTCCATATTCTCCAAGAATGGTTTCTAACTAAAATTATAAATAAATAAATATGTGATATAGAAATTGAATGACGTAAAAAAAATATAATTGTTACATCTTCTGGAGCCCATAATCCTGGAGTTGCAAATGATTCTAATAAATCTGCTCCACATAACAATTTTAATTGAACTTTATTATTAAAATTATTATTTTCCACATTTCCATTTGTGAGCCGATATCTCATATCGACAGAATCGGTTTCATCAACACCTGAATTATTCAAAATGTTATTAATCATTTCATCTGGCATCCACGAAGGAGTTTGATCTTCTATATTTCCATTGGAACACGAATTTATATAATCGTTTATATAATTCTGAAACACAAAATAATATAATACTGACAGTTATGAAAAACTAAATAAATATACAAAAAAAAAATGATATTTTAAATCAAAACATACTTTATGATATTGTAATGAATATTTGGTTCGGGTCCAACCTTCTTGATTAATTTCCCAATCCGAGATTTTAATCCAATTGGATGTTCTTAATGCTAATCGTAGCATTGCACATCTGTGAGAAGCGGATACGAGATCTTTCTTACCATATGCATCATGGACTGGAGAGACAATTCCACCGATTACATTGTACGAACCCAAAGACTCAAAGTAATCTTTCGCAATTTCTAAAAGTTTATAATATATTTTTTTAATTAATATATTTAATAGAGAAATGTGTTTAAAAACATATAATTCACTATAAACTTAAAATTTTAAAAAATATATACTTTAATTATAGGGACGAGAGAATTGTAACGCATTTTGCAATTCACGTAAAAGAAATATGCGTCATTCTTGTAATACGTTTATACATTCAATACATGCAATTTACTAATCAGTATTTGCCTCACATACGAGAACGTAACTGTTCTTCAAAATTTATAGTTCGATGAGTTTATATCGATTGTTACATTGAAATTTAGATATCTAACTGTAATTGTTTTTCAAAAGTCTTTGTTGAAAAATTATATTTTATAATTACATTAAACGATTTCTCTTTATAATAAAGATTAATATATGTACAGGTGGTATTGAAAAATTGAGATTTAGTCTACACGGATATGGGAGCCGGGGTCTAACAACATAAGACCAAAATTTCATTGAATACTGCAAATTAATTACAATTTAAATAAATATTAAACAATGAAAATACTGAAATATACATAAGGTTTTATTCATTCGACATAATAAATAGGATGGGGAAATATTGTAATTATGAATTATGGTGCAATAAGGTGTAATACTTTCCGGTGAAAAACTGAGTGGTGTATTTGATTGAAATTGAAATAGGATTAAAAAAAGGAACTAACCGAACATTCGAAGGTGCATCGGAGTGGGCGGACTGAAAGATCCGCATGAGAGAAATATAACTCGCTGCGCCATCGCTACCCTCAACCACTGCGCAAACCTCCCCGAAATACTTGACACTGCGCTTGACATTTCTCATAACAACGAATTTTATGTCCAAAAATTTTTAATTTTGTATTTCAAAACAATTTTTTTTTTATTTATTAAAACTTGAAAATCAATCAAATGAATTTCTAACGTATCATTTCTAAACGACTTTAAAAAAGGATTGATTTTATTTTTTTTCAAGTTTTACTCATTAGAATATTTTTTGTATTTTATTATTATCTTTTAAAATAATTATTGACAAAATTATGATATTTAGTAAGAAAATGATATGGATATGCATCATACGAATATACATATGATGCGAATACATATATACTCAAAATTAATATACTGAAAAACTATTTTTTTATGTAAAATGTTTATATTGCATATTTTATAAAAAATAAAATAAAAACATTTCATCAGATAAAAAGAAGCTTATTTTTATTTGCACATATTTTAACATTCTCGATTGCATATAAATTAATAATGTTGCAGTTCTTGTTTTATTATCGGCCTTTATAAAATGGTTATTATTAAATAAGTAAAAATGTAATCCATAGATATACTTTATTGGTCAAGCAATAAGTAAAAAATGTATATTAAACAGAATACCATAATAAATAAACTTTATGCTCTTAAATTTATTTTTTCCGATGCAACTTGTAAATTTACATTGGGAAATGCAATATATATATATATATATATATATATATATATATATATATATATATACATATATATATATATATATATATATATATATACACACACACATATATATATATATATATATATATATATATATATATATATATATATATATATATATATATATATATATATATCAGAAATATGTAATTATTTTACATTAAGTAATTTAAGAATTAATTTCGTTCAATAAAATCATCAACGACTTTCTTATATTCCAAACATACAATTCTCTTTTAACAGTTTTTACAACCTTATCGTATTTACAACAGAATCTGAGTGTGTTTTTAATGTTAGAATATCAATTAGGCCTTTTTTATTTCAGTTCCAGAATTAATATTCATTTTATTGCCCTATTTCCTGTCAATAAAAATGAATTCTGAAAATAATTTTTATCACACACGTGCATAATTTCAATATAAATAAATACAATTATGGAAAGGCATGAAATTAGCGTTTCCATAATTTTATTGTAATAAATGCGTGTGTTATTTATATTTCATATTAATAATAAAAAAATGATTTTAATATTTTCAGAAAATAAATAATTGTTAATTGTTAATTATTGTTGGTAATTTATCAATAACTTTTAATAATTAATAATCATACATCATTTGTATAAATATAATGAAATATATTAAACTTAAAATGGATGTAATCTATAAAACTTCGATAAGGGATGAAGATATGTAATATTTTTTTCATAAATGTATATTTCTTTTTTATTTGCTTAAAACTAACTAACAATCTATTATATATTTCATATTATAAAACTGTACGTTTGAAATTTCATTTGTATCATATTTTAAAAGCACTGAAACTTAATAAAATATTTAATCATTTTTTTCCTACCAATAATAAGAATAATAGCAATAATAATTAAATATTGTCGTATTTCATTTTCATATGCATCACATTTTTTACACAAATATTTCTTAAACTATGGACAAAGTTTACTTTTATAATTTTTTATTGTCATCAATCTAGTAAAACTATAAAATAACATATTTATATAAAATATCAAGGAAATCTTAATAGTTAAAAAATTAACTCAAACGTGTTATCTTTATATAATAAACAAGAAAACATAATATAAATATTACACATCAATTCATTACTTGTACGAAGAGGATTTTCTTTGGTTATTTGTTGACAAAAAAAATGTATATTTTATCTTATTTAAAATTTAAATTTACAACTAAATGCTTTAAATCAACAAAAATATTGTTGCAATATTATAGTAATTGATATTCATGAAAATTTAAGCTTCTTTCCGATTTAATAAATTACTTTCAGATAGATATCCATATTCATATAAATCAATAAAATAACGAGTTTATTTATATTCAGAAGTATACTTTTTTTTTGGACGAAAAATTTCAATTTATTATTAATTTAAAATTTAATAGAAAACATAACAACTAATATAAAACCTCTGCAAGCAAATTGTAATATTCTAATTATAATATAAACAATAATTTGTTAAATTTAATTTGCAATTAAATTTATTACATAATTTGTGATTTAAGCACGTCTTTATTTATACTTATTATTTATTGTCAGATTCAATTATGCACATTTTAAAAAATATTATAATATATACACTATGTATATAGTTGATATTTTGTGCAGTTATTTTAGGCAGTTATTTTATATTAATTATTTAGTGTTTTAAATAATTTTCAAAAAAAAACACAATCGTTGAAATTATCCATTCACAATTTCATCGTGATAATAAAAACATTATCTTTTTATTACTTTTGCATACTTTACAGACAATTTTTTAATCTATTTAATTTTTTTCAATTAACACGAAAATAATCAATCATATTGACCGTAGTAAAACTAAAATACATAAAATATAATCTTTACAAAATTCCAAAATATTTTCGTTTAATTACGATATGTGAAACAAATATGTTACATTTTTTTTTAAATATGTTCTACAAGAATTTCAAGTGTTTTTTTTCAAACGTATCCTTTACGAAATATTTTGTGCAAATTTAAGACAATGAATTTTATATAAATTCACATTATATGAGTAACAATTTTTTAAATGATTTTGTAATTTGATATGCAAATTTGGTTTTAAATAGAAACATAATTTAAACTAGTATAATAACAATAAATCAAGATAAATCACGATAACTCTTTTTTACAAATAATTCATAATTAACACATTTTTTGTGAAACAATAAACGACTAAATCATATATTTTAATTTTATAAGAAAAAAATATATCACTTAGTAAACATTTTTTTTATTTTGTATTTACTTCAATTCAATATTTATTTCTAACTGATTTGATTGAAAAAAATACGCATTTTTTCGATATATGATAAACATACACACATCGAATATTAAGATTTTTGTATATAAATAAAATAATGATTCATGAATATTTTGTTGAAGATTTTTTTCAGATATGTTTATTTTTTTTATTGCGAATACTGAACTCATTATTGTAAAATATAATTTATAAACATGCTTATTACAAAACCGTGTTTTTTTTCCATACAAATATTTAATTTCTTAACACTATTCATAAACTTACTATATACATAATTATTTTTTTTTATATTTGTAATGATATACTATATTTTTTTTAGGAAAATTGAGACGTATTATTATTGTCCAGTTTCAATCAAATACATATAACGAAAATCTGTATTCGTTTATAATATAATGCTTCGTAATATTAATATAAATTATATTAAGATATTATTCATTTTATATAAATGTTATTTTTACAAGTATCTTTGATACTAATGACGCTTTTTTTATTCTTTATTGTTAATTTAACAATTGCATTTTCCAAATATCATAAAATCTTAAATTCTAATCAAGGATCAAATCACATTTAATTATTGTCAAAAGTTACTTATTTTTCGTTTTTTATTTTTAATTTTTTACTTATCATACACTTTATTTAAATATCATCGAATGTAAATTTAGTTTTCACTTTCTTTGTGCTTGAAAATATGTAATCGGGTTCAAGAAATAACTTAATGTAAAAATGAATAACTTAATATAAAAATTTCTAGATGATTAGATGTTTTCTTAACATCTTTCATAAATTGACGATATTATCTAATGATCAATTGAAGAAACGTGGACCTTTTGATTGCTTTTGATTCCAAAATCCAATATAGTCTTATACGGTCCGTTTATATTAAAACGCTAATTTTGTAAAATAATAACAGTTAAATTAATATGAATGATTGCATAAAGATACATGCATATACAGATAATTAACACTAGTAATTCGATATATTAAAATAGATACGCGTATTTTTAAACAGATCTGACAATATAAGTGACAATCACTTATAATAATCGTAGTAGAAAGAAGATGGTGTATAAAAATTTTAAATTTACATTAGATGGTATTTTTTTAAATAGACGCTTCATGTTATCGACGTCATTATGAAAATGGCATAAAAAATTAATTATTAAATCACTAACACAGTACAGATGTAAAATTTTACACATTAGTAGAATACATATGAATGTGTATACACAATAAGAAATGTAAAAAAATCTAAATAAAATAGTTTTTTCTTATCTTCCCGGAACTGTATATGTAAATATGTATATACTTATCGTTATAAAAATCATTCTTACACATCCAAAATTATTTAAATTTGATGAACCGTCAGTCGTATCTGGAATAACGTTTGTTCCTGGATCTACAACGTGGATTTTCCAACCCAAATTTGAATGTGTATAACACTAAATATGGATAAAAGAAATGATTTTAGTCTAAATATGTAAATGAATATATATATATATATATATATATATATATATATATATATATATATATATATATATATACCTGATAATAGAGTAAATCTGGTGTTTCTGGGACAACAGTCCAATTTAGAACGGCCGGTTCACCTCGTTCACATTCTAATTGTAAAGTTTGTGTAAAACTTTCAAAAGTTTCAGATTCCATAGATTTATCTATCGTTTTATGTGTCCACTCACAATATCTTCCAGCTAGAATTAATTACAATATTTACCTTTTTTTGTTTTTTTTGCAATGTTTTACTTGTTTTTAATTAATTACCTACCTGCTGTTGGATAAGGATATCCTTCAGAATCATAGCCAATTCCGGCAAAAACTCGCTGTTTCTTTCGATCGGATTCAGATTTTTGACCAAAACCACCTTCGGACGAATCACAAATATAAAATGGATGATATCTATAAATTTAGTAAAAATATTATTTTTCAAATTAATGTAATACGATATATATATATATATATATATATATATATATATATATATATATATATATATATATATATATATATATATATATATATATATATATATATATTAATATTTATTATAAATATATATAAATTTATAATTTACTTAGCAGGATTAGTTCGATCGTCACCACCTTCAACAATAAATTGATATGTTTGTCCGCGCTCCACATATATTTCTGGTATAAGTAAATCGTTTATATACCAAGCTATGCCCCAAGAAGGATGTTCTGAAATTTTTCAATTTACTCATTTTATGATATCAAAGATATCACCTTCGATATATTATTCTTAACATATGAAAACTTACTGGTGATTGCAGTATAACCTCGTTTCCCACCAGTTGGTCCGATTCTAGCATTAAAAACTGTTTCTCCAGTAATTATACGTTTTGGCCAAGCTTTTATTCCATCGTCGCTTGTTCCTATCAAACCTTCGCAAGCATTGTCATCCTTAAAATATAATACATATTTTAAGGATGAAAATTGTAAGGATAAATTGTAATTAATATACATGTATAGTAAGCATATTTTAAATAATCTAAAAACTTACAGTTATACTGAAATCAATTTTGACATCTTCGGTAGTTTTATCTGTTATAGAATGTGCATTTGCTTCTGATCTCGAATTTAACGGACCAAATGCGGCAATTACTGATATTTCACCTTCTTTTGGTATTTGTTTATCTCTTGAACTTTCTTTGGCTGCTAAAGGTCTTTTGTAAATAACTGTGGTAATTCCATCTTTTCTCGATCCAGACACTAAAATATGCACACACGTTGTAATGTTAATTAAAAGGGATAATGTTGTTAATTAAGCAATAATATAATACAGCATCACAACCTAAAGTTACATCATTACTGCCTCCGAGTCGAACATCAGGACACACTCCAAATTTTCCATCACACTGTGAGGCATGTGTAACTGTGTAATCTACTGCAAATGGGGTAGATGTGGTTTCGTTCCAAAACGCTACTACTAAATCAGACCCGATCATCATAGGTTTACCCTGTTGTCCAGATATACCGAAACTCATATATTGATCTGTACGAATATTTGCTGACAATTCAATTTCTACTTGATCTCCCTAAAAATACAAAAATTTTGAAATTAATGTTTGATCAATATTTATATAGATTAATACATACGATATATCTTACTTGTATTTCCCATCGAATTTGCATTCTTTTATCAAGCAATTCCCTGCAACTTTTCTTATTACTGGTTGGTTTAGCTGTTGAACTTGTCTAAAAAACATAATTTTGATAAAATTATTTAACATTTTTATTTACAAGACGTAATACAAAAAATATTAATATTCTAAGTAAAGCAAAAAGTCTAGAAGTAATATAAAAGGTTAAAGACGTCTCCAACACATCAACAACCAATGATAATATTGAACAAATAAAGAAAATATCTAAATGATATTAAATCATTAAAAAAACTATTATTACATTAATTTTGAAACTAATAATTCTTCCAGAATACATAAAACACTGTGATCAAAAAGTGAAGTGAATTCCCGTAATCCCCGTTCGACAAAACGCACTTTTGCTAACGCTTTTTCCGGTCCTCGAAACAGTCGGAATAGTCTTTTTCCCGCATAGCCTTCAAGACCTTCTTCGATTCGATTTTTATCTTTAAAATCGCATCAAAACGGCGTCCCCGCATTGGTCTTTAAAGATTGCTGAATAACCAGAAGTCGCACGGAGTTAAATCAGGCGAATACGGTAGTTGCGGAACGATTTGAGTCGAGTTTTGGCAAAAAAGTCACATATAACCAATGACAAATGTTATAGACAGTCTTACCAATCTAGGAAAAATAATATTCTTTACCTGCCTTCCTAATGCCCGGGAGTTTTAAATGACAATTTCTCCTTACTTTTTGATCACAGTAGTATAATTTGGTTTTGTCATTAAATACGATAATTGCATTGTTTTATAATGCTTTTATCGAGTGATCATTATTTTTATCCATTTCTATATACTCTATGAGTTTTAAAACACCAAGTATTGTGCTAAAAAAAAATCGTGGAATTTTTAGCTAAAAACAATATGATAACTTGGTTTTCGTAATAATCAAATATGATTTCATGCGACTTTATTTCACCGAATTTTTATCGGTGTTCAAAATAAATAATATCGTTGAAATAACTAAACATCATATTGAAAAATAAGATCCAGAAGTATTTAAAATACTTCTAAGAGTGCTGCTCCTAGTATATAAATTATATTTAAAATTGATCATTTTAAAGAGAACATAAACAATACTCGTGAAAACAAAAATAATAATAAATATTTTCATATATCCGCACATTATACGTTTATTTATTGTCGAGTATTTTTATGAATGATTAATAGTTCAAAAAATGAATATATATATATATGCAGTGATTAAGTGAGTAAATATTAAATTATTAAATCGTATTTTCAGTACAAATAGACGTATCTTTGAATGTATGGTATATATTGATAATTGTTAATATTACACATGCGTGCACACAAATAACTAAAAATATAGTGAAATTGACAAATAATCTTCTATAATTGAAATATTAACAATTTTTTCTTACCGGATTATACCACCAAGGAGGCTGGATTTATATATTCAGTTAGACATGTAAATCAAAATTTAGAATTAAAATCAAAACGATTTTTATTTATAGTAAGTAAATGTGTAATTATAAATATATTTATATAAATTAAAATTAAAAGTAAAATAAACTACTAAATGTATATATAGGATTTCGATTTCGTTTTCTAGTTTTCGATCTATTTCTATCTACGGGTCTTTTGGGCGATTTTCGTACCTAAAATCGCAATCACAACAGTAAATTGAAATAATTACGACTAAAAATAGAAATATTTATTGATAAAAAAAAAAAGAAAATTACCGTAATTTTAGTTTGTCCTAATGCAGGCGGAACGTCGAGATCTTTGGGTATCAAAACGTGACCAAAATTGTGTCGATATAAAACGCACCATACTGCCAACCAGTCGATGTCGTGTGCCGTTAAATTTCCCGGTAGTTGAAGTTCTATATCTTCTCCCATGTATCCTCGTAAAGGTTCCAAAGAACCGACTTCGTTCGGCACCTGAATTATTTCAATTAACGTCACTACGATTCCGTATTAAAAATATACATTTTCGATCGTAATCTTTCAAACTCACTTTCATTCCGTATGAATTCGGTTCGGATCCGGTGCCGACCCAAAAATATGCATCCGGACCGGCTCCATCGTAATGCAAATTTGGTATGTAAAATGTGCGAGCGTCTAAAACGCTCACGTTTCCGGAACGTAAACCGTGAGCGAATCTTTTCAGTTCCGGTAAGACTCGAGCTCTTGGAGCTTCTAAATTTGGTGGAATGAAAACCTCCCCAAAGTCCACCTATAATATTCATGAAAAAAAAAATTATATATATATATATATATATATATATATATATATATATATATATATATATATATATATATATATATATATACATCATAGATAAGATAAAAACGAATTTAATTCATTAAAAAAAAACAATCTTAATACTAAACGATGTTCATTTCAACTTATTTTGTAATTTTATCATAAACGATTTAAAAATATTAAAATTACAATTTAAAATATATCTCGACGGTATTTCTAAAGATAATCTTTTAAACAAAGCTTGTGAAAAATCATTTTCTACTATGCAAATCTTGATAATAATGTAATGTTGATGTAACTATGGTCGGAAATTTCTATGTGTTTTTATTCATTTTTATTACGGTTCGTATGAAACAATTTGCGAAGAATGAAATCCTTGGAAATAAGAAGTCACGTCATGGTATTATCTCGTCTAAGGAATTGTTTTCTTAGGCGATCACGACTTCATGATTGTGCAAATTTAAAAAATTATTACTAATTAATTAATTTTATTGTAAAATTGTTTTCCATTAAAATAATATATTGTTAATTATTTAGAAATTGTATTCTATATTTTCAACATTTAATTATTAACACATCTTATGCGGGAAACGAGGATATCCCATTTTGTCGTTGACGGGAGACGAATCGCCGTCCCGTTTATTATATTTCAATATTGATACTTTACAACGACTTTTGATTTTTATTATTAATATTCGGTAATGAAAAAAAAGTTTTTGCTTAAATAAACAGACGTGTTAATTATGAATACATTATAATTATCTTCACATATTCATATAGACACTATTAGTTTGTATTGGTTCGACAAGAAAAGTTCAAAAGAAGTGTATAGATGTTATAATTTAAAATCGGTATATATATATATATATAATTATAATAGTATGTAAATATGGCGGATTGAAACATGTAGATAGGGTATAAAATGTTGATGGTAAAAGCAGAGAAGGTGTTGTTAAGGAGCGCAAGCGCGCTGTTCGAATCGATTCTGAACGGGCGGGGCAACCAGTATAAGGGATGTAATTTATCTGCACCACCTTTCGACTCTTCCGACTCTTTCCACCACAGGAACATTCGATGTATCCTTGGAAAATCCGGACCTCGACCTCCGAACGTATGCTAGAGGAAAATTTTTTTTCTTACAATGTCCTATTCGTATTCGTAATCTTGTTTTTTTCTTTTCAATTTTAGAATAGTCGCAATTTTACAATTTTCATTCTCAAAACTATATATCAAAAATATATTTTATTTATATAATCTTTGTTTTTGATCAAAAATTTTTACAATTATAACGGATAGTTTAAAAATTAACGTGTTTTATATTGATTGGCACCGTAATAAAGTTGAAACATATATATAAGCAAAATCTTAAAACAGTCCTAATTTAAAAAGCAAATATAATATCAATACAAGCGAAATAAAAAGAAGTTCAAATATAATACCGTAAATCTTCTGCACCAAACGCTGAGCCATCGGATGTCTCTCAATCTTCGTCCCAATGGTAATCTTAGTATCACGTCTGTGCCATTATGAGCGTTCAGCACTGGAGGTTCTCTGAAATTTAATATTCAATTTCATATCTGCCTGAAATATTCCCAAATTCTAGGATAAAAATATTTTCAAAGAGTTCTTGCGAACCGTTTTTTTTTGAATAAACGAAGCGCGTATTCATGTCTACATATCAATGAAAAAAATTTTTTTTTCAATTCAAATCTATATTATTATGCGATCATTTTCAATGAAATAAATTTAAAGTGGATATATTTATGAATTTAATTCTTTAAAATTTATTCAAGATGAGAAATATTCTATTTTTTTATCGCGATATATTTTCGTCAATAATATTAAAATGTAATTGTGTAAAATTGACCTGTTATGATATAAATTTTAAATGTATATTATAAAAAAAATAATTTAATCAACAGTATCGTAAAAGATTATATTTATAGTGAATTGTTTCAATTATAGAAAAACGTTATAAGAATTATTCTTATGTATAAAAATTATTATAGAATGAAAATTTTATTTTATTTTATTATTTACAACACTAAATCACTATCAAAATTAAAACTTGTTAGTCTTAACAATATATTAATTAAAAATGAATTATTTTAAATCAAAAATAGAGAATCTATAGTCTTTTATGTATATATTTTGACACAACCGTAGAAATTTGCTTAAATGTTTAAATATTTTTGACTTTTAATTTTATTTAATACGGCCTCCATTAGACTTTAAACGCATAGATGTTCCGTACTCCTGTTTCAAATTATTTGATATACTAGAACAGTGGTTCCCATTTTTTTTCATTAGTGTACCCCTGTCTCCTTATTGAGTACCCCTAACACACACACACACACACACATGTATATATATAAATTTTATATCTTTTGCCATAATAACATGTTTTTGCGTACCCCTAAATAATCTTTCGCATATTTCTAGGGGGTACGCGTACCACACGTTAGGAACCGCTGTACTAGAAGTATAATTTTATTTTTAGAGGTGATTTTTAATTTTAAAAATATTTCAATTGTTTCAATAAATTTGAAACAATTTCAAAGTATAAAATAATTAAAAATATTACATTAGTTACACAATTGTATAATAATTATTATACGGGAGTAATTCTAATAACAATTAATTTGAAAATATTTTTCATAAAAAAAGCTTTTCTGTTTTCAATATATATATATATATATATATATATATATATATATATATATATATATATATATATATATATATATATATATATATATATATATGGTATTTTGTAAGGGAAAAGCGAGTAAATTTTTGTGTTCAAATAATTGGAATATTTTCTTAATTTGCATATAAATTAATCCGTCTCACTTGTAGACAAAAAAACATGTATAATAATAATATATACGAGTGTGAATTGGTATTTTTCGTTTATTTTATAAAATAAAAAGATCCTTTTTTATACATAGATATATTTTAATACTACTGTGATCAAAAAGTAAGGTGAAATTGTCCTTTAAAACTCACGGATATTAGAAAGGCAGGTAAATTGTATTTTTTTCCTAGGTTATTAGGACTATCGATAACGTTTGCCAAGTGTCTGTTTGTCAAAAGGTTTAATTATCTCCGAATTACACGTGTTTTTACAACTCTTAGTTCTTTCATCACAATAATGTGCCATACAGCATTGGTTCTTCGCGATTTTTTTGCGAAAAACTCGACTTATATCTTTTCGCAACCATCGTATTTACCTGATTTGACTCCGTGCGATTTCTGGCCATTCGGCAAACTCAAAAGTTTAATGCGGGGACGCCGTTTTAACACGATTGAGGAGTTAAAAACCGAATCGAAGAAAGTTTTGAAGGCTATACCGGAAAAAGATTATTCCAACTGTTTCGAGGACTGCAAAAAGATTTGGCAAGAGTGCGTTTTATCGGTTAAGGATTACTTTGAAGGAGGTGAAAATTGATTTGGAAGAATAAATAAAGAATTTACATTTTATAAACAAATTCACCTTACTTTTTGATCACAGTACTATACGTATGAATATAGAGTGTGACAAATTGAACATACCTTCCGACGTAGTCTTCCGGATAGGGTATAATATATCCTTCGGGCGATGGCCTCGGTGAATTTCCCACCCAGAAGAATGCATCAGGACCTGTGCCGTCGTAGGCGAATCCTTTGATGAATATTGTGCTTTCGTCTACGGCGTAGACTGTTCCTTTGATACCGTGAGCAAAGTCCACGAAGGGTCCTATTAAGCGACCGTAATACGGTTGAACTCTTCCACGACCCTTTCCTTGCGAATATGCTAAAATATCATCATAATAACGATCAGCTTTATTATTGATATATACTAAATATTAACTATATCATTCTTATTTTTATTGTAATTATAATTTTATCAGTTTTTATTAATTTAATATATTGTTAGTATTGTTATCGCTTTTTTGTTTTCGTTTCTACTTACGATTCGTCGATTTGCATCCTCTGTAATTGCAACTGTTCCATGAAAGACCTGATGAAAATAATTGTCGTTCTATATATAATAATTGATATAGGAGTAAAATCTACGGCGAGAGGCTTTATTTGTCGCCATTTTAGTTAGTGGAGTAAAATTTTATACGCCTACATTCTTGAAAAAGGTCAAAAGTCACATTTGCTAACTTTTCAATATGGCAACGTATTTTCTTTTAAATTTAAATTATGATTTACGAATAAGATTTAGACGGTTTATACTAATTAAAATGAAATTTATATTATTTTTATAATTTATAAGATTTTTTTAATTTTAGACATAAATATATAAAAATAATACTATATTATATCATATAATGATTGTAAATCTTACAAAATATAAATTCATTAATAATTATCAGACATAACTAAATATGTTTTTATTTTGTTTCAATTTTACGTAACAGTCAATTTATTTTATAACTACAGTCAACCTTTTTATATCTAGTGAAATTTTCTTTCAGACTATTGGAATCTTAATGGTTTTTTTTAAATTAACAAAAATACAAAAAATATTGTTAAATCTATCATTTTTTCAATTGTAAAAACTATAATTAAAAAACAGATAATTTAAAAATGAAAAATTTTAAGAATCATAAAATATTTTTAACATAAGAAGAAATTCTAGAAAATATATTTAAAATGCTTTTATGAACGGTCTAGTCTAGAAAAATCTTAACTTTCTAAAAATGCGGTGTAAAACTAGTATAAATTAAAATTTTCTAAAAGAAATTATAGTAAAAATAAAAAATTATATTTATAATTTGCGAGAAATGAGAAAATATGAATTATCTGTCATTGTTCAAATAGCAATAAAAACAGTAAGTGTTTCCGAAACCACAATATAATTCACTATTTATAAAATATATATTTGTGTAGTTTTTTAGTTTAAATCATGATTTTTTAACTATGATTTATATTGCTATATGATTATTTATGAAAAATTGACAATTTTTTAAGCTGAATTCTCATAATTTCTAAATAAAAATTCAGCTATGAAATGAAATATTGTTTCAATTTGAACATCTCTTATTAAAAAATAAAACATTATTTAAAGCGAACCGTGTTTTCATTAAAACGTATTGATGAATTAATTATAATCATATTTTCTATTGAAATCTCTGATAAAGCAGGTGTGTTAAACACTAGGCTCGTCGATACGAAAATTGCGGTCCGCCGAGATGTGCTGTTTTTTATAACATTTATAAAATTAATATTTAAAATAAATTTATTTATAAGTTTAAATTAATTATAAAAGATTTTTCGATTATGAAGCTTGTAGTTAAAAAGTTTAAACTTTTTGTTGACACAAGTTACCATGTATGAAATATTTATATTTTCCATATAAAAAAACTAATAAATATAATATAGTCATTCTAATAATATTTTTTTATTATTTTTTTAAACAGTGCGATCCACAATTTAGTACATAAAAGCTCATGCGGCCCGCAGCATGATATGAGTTTGACGCGTCTGGGATTAAAGTTTAATATATAATAAAATTTATTAACAACGAATACGAACGCATTAGTACGTTTTCACATTTAATACTATCGGATTTAACTTTGCAATTGATGAAAAACGTTGCTTTGGTGAAATGTGTCTAACCACCCCGTTTTTAACGGCCGTGTCACCCCTCGTTGGGGAAACTCAATATATTAGAGTCCGGTAAAGCGAGCTGCCGGTTTATTATATTGCAGTGTGTTACGGTCGATAAAACACACACGTATGACGTTGCCGATAAATGTTTCGCTTTTTTATTTTATATATTATATTATATTATATTATATTACAACGATATCTACGATATATATTTTTTCTTTTTTTTCTATCAGTAAACACAACGTTTAAAACGATTTCTTTTTGTTCTCAACTCAAATAATGTCGAATAAATTTTACGATATTTATATATATATTATATAATATAATTTTTAAATCATTAAAATTATCACATATTCACTATATAATTTAATAATCGATAATCGTAATATTTATATAATAATATATAAACACGCAATAATGATCCATTGTATTGAGGAAAATTGTATTTTTCATCCCTAATCCGAGAGCGTTATGTCTTTATCGAGATTATATTTTCACCATAGAGACGCGGGGATGAAATCGAAGGGTGAAAGAATCGAAAGCGTAAAAGGGAAAATGTCTCGTCGCGAAAAATATAAGGGCTCGCAGACAACGAGGGGGCCACACGAGGCGAGGGCGGAGGGCTACAAATAGGGACATTAATCAACAAGCGAAAACCAATGAAAGTCCAATAATGAAAATTAAATTGGACAAAATACGAAGCGAACAAAGATGCACTTTATTGTAATTAAATATATGAATAAAAATGAGAATGTTAATATTACTTACTTATTTAAACTGAAATTTAGCGAACAGTTTTTAGAACTGTTCACTGAATTGAAAATTATTATAAAATTATATTATACTACTGTGATCAAAAAGTAAGATGAAATATCATTTAAAATTCCCGAGCATTAGGAAAGCGGGTAAATTATCATTTCTTTCCTAGGTTGGTAAGACTGTCTATAATATTTGTTAAGCGTCTGTTTGTCAAAAGGTTTAATTATCTCCGAATTACACGTGTTTTTACAACTCTCGGTTACTTCATCACGATAATGCACTATTGTCATACCGCATTGGTTTCTCGCGACTTTTTTGTCAAAAACTCAACTCCTATTGGTACACAACCACCGTATTCATCTGATTTGTCTCCGTGCGACTTCTGGTTATTCAGCAATCTCAAAAGACCAATACGGGGCCGTTTTTTTGACACGATTAAGGAAATAAAAACCGAATCGAAAAAAGTCTTGAAGTCTAAACAGGAAAAAGACTAATCAGACTGTTTCGAGGACTATAAAAAGCGACGAAATTGATTTGGAAAAGTAAATAAGAATTTACATTTTTATAAACAAATTCACCTTACTTTTTGATCGCAGTGTTATGTTAAGTAAGTTCTAATCTTTTATATGTGTATATTTTATAAAAAAAAATACTGCAATATTTTACTTCTTTTCATTTCAAAAACATTGAACGTGTCTTCCGGTTGTTAGTTAGATTTTTGAATTCAGAATTTTCCATAATAATCTTTCTATAATATTTAGATTTCATTTTTGCAGTACATTTTCTCAATATAAACGTTTCATAAATGTGTAGCGTAGATAAAAGGAGATAAAGTTTTTCCGTGAAAACTTGGTAAAATTTTCTTTAATGCGAAATCAATTTGATACTCTGTGATCGTTAGGAGTTTTGTACGCTTTCAACCATAACATAAAGGAATCTTCAAGAAACTTGTATAAATATAATATGACGTTACTTTCATACAATGTTAAATTATAAAGTTGTAACTATATACTTGGAATTAATATGAAAAGAGCGAGTGTGATATTCTATGAAAATCTCGGTTACATATTCAATCTTTTATAGTTAAACAGTCAGTATAACTTAACCATTATATTATTCAAGTTATAAGAACGCGTATTAAATAATATGTGATGTCAAAATTATGTATATGAAATGAATTCGATACTTATTATATAAAGATTTAAAATGAAAATGTATATAATAGAATTTGAAAAAATAAAAATAATTTCATACGATATAATATAAGACATTATTTGAACGATCGAATGATATCGATCAACTTTAATTCTTGAACATAAAATAATTTTCAACACTTTCAATTTCAATCGTTGAAAGCTTTATAAAATTATTGTAAAATAAAAATAACACGAAACGTTTTATTCGATTTTTCAGATAAACAACAAAGGTCAGTTAGAGGTTTTATTATATATGTAGGGAAAATAAATCTGAAATCAGGGTCAAACTACGGTATATCGATGTACGATTATCAATAAATTCGACAGACATACGAAGTAATTACGGATAGATTATCTCAAGTCAAATTTCCATCGGTATAATGTGTATGAATAAGTTTAGATTTTCATGTAGATATTGTCTGTGATCAAATAACATGTCCTGATTACGGAATAGCGTCAGTTTATTGAGCAAACAATAATGTGCTTTCGACGACGACACGCCATCATGATCGATTGTGAAACCATCATAAATGAATATTGCAAACATACACACGCAATATATATATATATATATATATATATATATATATATATATATGATATATATATATATATATATATATATATATATATATATATATATATAAGTGACGATATTAAAAAACATCGAAAGCACAAAATATGCACAAATAGATTTGTATGAGTGTAGGTCGTTAATAGATGTGAATAAAAATAATGCACCCTATTCCTTTCGACTGTCGTTTACGGGTTAATAATCGGTGCGGGGTGCCTCATATGAATTTAATATAAAACTTGGTGAACGTCTTCATTTGAATATGCAAGCGTGCAAAAAAAGGGGGTGACACGTTAAGGGAGATGGAAACCATTAGACGGAAGACAATTTAAAAAGGGTGAGTCTGAAATCGGGAATTCCGTTCATGTCGAGCCCCATTAAATGACAGTACACGGCAAAAGGGTACTGACAATAGTCAGCAATTAGCCAGTGAAATATTATCGCATGCAAAAGCAGCACGCGACCGCACTTTATACCAATAAAATCTAATATGCATAGTATATTATATGGACTATTGCAGTCTAAAATTTTATAAAAAAAATTCGCATGCATTAGTCTAATATTACAAAATGAAAATAATGATCGATAATTAGTAACGACAACAAAAGTATGGTAAAATTTTCATCATTTCTATACGTTCATTTATAGTGATGAACCCATATGCGAATTCGTACACGGATCTACTTGTATTTTTTTTAATGTACAAAATCATTTACTACTGTGATCAAAAAGTAAGGCGGGTAAATTGTAATTTTTTTCCTAGGTTGGTAAGACTGTGTTTGTCAAAAGATCTAATTATCTTTGAGTTACACGTGTTTTTACAACTCTCGGTTACTTCAACACTATAATACACCGTATCATATTGCATTGGTTTTTTGCGACTTTTTTTGTCAAAAACTTGACTTATATCGTTCCTCAACTACCGTATCACCTGATTTAACTTCGTGCGACTTCAGGCTATTTAGCAATCTCAAAAGACCAATGCGGGGACGCCGTTTTGATGCGATTGAGGAGATAAAAACCGATTTGAAGAAGGTCTCGAAGGCTATACGGGAAAAAGACTATTCCGACTGTTTCGAGAACCGGAAAAAGCGTTGGCAAAAGTGCATTTTATCGGACGGGGATTATTTTGAAGGGGGTGAAATTAATTTGGAAGAATAAATAAAGAATTTACATTTTATAAACACACTCTAAAAAACATAATCTAAAAGAAATCAATGTCGCGAAAGAAAGTTTATTCGTTTTTATCGATTCGTATTTCGCTTTATTATTCCGTCATTTAGTCGTCGTTCGGCGTTTTAATGAGGAAATGCCCCGGAAAAATCAAAAGGCCCGTTCGACTCTCGACAACTCGAGAGGGCCGTCTCGAAAAATTTAATTTGAAATCCACCCCGATTGCACCCAGTCAAAAAATCCTCCTCCCTCGTTTGACTTCATTTATGTCATTTTTTTCTCGTATTTGATTAAAGTGAAAACAGGAAATAGCGTTAAAAGATTCTCACTTTCTTGTCCGACCGTCATTATTGCGTTTGCTTCCCTTTTTTTGTTTCCCCGATCTTTTTTCACGTTTTCCTCGTTTTCGACGAGAACAAACGATTCCGTGACAATATTGTGTACACATTTCGGTTCAGAAGAGCCGTCTAATGATTCTTTTATTTTATTTTTTATTTATATTATATATATATATATATATATATATATATACATATATTATCATTTTAAAAACATATAATATAGAGATTCATAAAAAATGCTCAATTTCAATCCATTTTTGTTTCAATATTTTTATTAGTTTTATTTTTTACTACCTCAAAATAATTAACAATATTTAATAATCCATATTTCATTTTAAATATGAAAAATCAACAAGGTGATATATAGTATAAATATAATATGTTTGAGCTTTTTTATTTAGAGAAGTTAATATTTGTTTATAAAATGAAACCAGGAAATAGTTATATATCTTGATTAACTAGGGTTGGGACCATCGGACATAAAACAGGATGTTTAAAAAATACACTGCATTAAATATTTTCTATGCATTAAATGATGTAAAATTTCTAAATCTTGTCGAAATATTAATTTAATTTGTTTAATTTTTAAGTCTTTATTTAAAATATAAAATATGTTCCAAAAATCATCCTGTTATTATGGTCATAATTAAGTAAGTATAGAGGGGCTCAAATTTTTTTGAAAATTTTGCTAGATAAATCGACCATTTTTTTCTGATTTCATTTACTCCAGAGCTGGCTAAGTCATGAGTAAATTCAACCAGAGTCCAAATGTTAAAAAATATATTTCACTTTTAAGCTACATTCATTATATATTATAAGTTCATATTTAACTTTATTTGCTTATTAGCGAGTGAAAAATCATATAATTTTAATATGGAAATTAAGCGATATATTTAATTATTTTAAATTCTGCCATTCATTAGCGATCGTCTATCATTGAAAACGAAGAATAATTTAAAAAAGGCGTAATTGTAAACTATGTTAAATGTCGAATGTTTGAGTACAGAATAATAAATAAGATATAATACGGTGGCAATTTCGAGGGTCGAAATATACTGGCAAACGTTCGCAACGAACAAGGGGTAGGTTTTGGGTCTTGGTGTCGCTTTAATCCCTCTACACGTTGCCGGGCAAGATAAATAATTCCATTAGAGGGATTTATTTTGTTTCACATAATCGGGGGATTTGCGGAACAAACTGCTGACAGCGAGCCAAAAAGCCGACAACGACCTGCTTGCCCGAGTCCTCGTTGGTCCACAATTTTAGGGGAGGTACACCTATTCGAATATCTAACTTATTTTATAATTATGTACTTTTAAATTTAAATATTTCAACAGTTGATAAATTTGAAAATGATAAATTTGAGTGTTCATGAGAACGTTTATATTCTAAAATTAGTGCACATGTCTGCCAGTACTCGGTAGATTTAAAACTATATATTCGATTGCAGTGAAAATTTGGAAAATTATTATGTATATTCTCAGAAAGGTTTTTGATTTTTAAAAAAAATCAAAGTTGACGTAATAGGTGCTTCCGAACAATATCCCAAAAATATCAAAATAACATTTGTCAAAAGTGTAACAATGGTAACATAAATGTAGGTATCAAATGACATATATATATATATATATATATATATATATATATATATATATATATATATATATATATAATTTTATTGTTAATTTTCATTTTGATATATACGTTTTATCATTAATAAATTATATTTGATGTATCAAAAGTGCCTTTTTGTTCAAATTTTTAATTAGATACACAGTAACACGTCAACGGGCACAGTTAATTAGCTATAAATACGAATCTAAAGGCTAGTAAAAATTAATGTTTACGCGATGAATATTTAGAGTAATCATAGTAGACGAATTTTAATTTAAAAATACATTCTATGTCCAAATTGATTCACACACATCCATATATATATATATATATATATATATATATATATATATATATATATATAACAACGTAGACAAACATACACGCGTCCCTATATTCGATTCTAATGATAATAAATTGCCATCATTCTTTCGCTATCAGCAAATAAAAAAAAGCTGATTTCATTCGATCGCCGCAGAACGGCGTGCGAAAAAATCGTATCCAATTATTTTTATCTTTTAGTCGATTCGCAAACTTTCAAACTCGGCGTGTTTTCCTTATTTCCCCCCTCATCCCGTCACCCGTTGTCCGCTCATTCTTTGCGCTTTCCCCCCCCCTAGAATACCCTTTTTTATTCGCGCTTTTCGTTTTTATCCGAGTTTTCTCCTGCCCCCCCTCCACTCCTCTCTCGTCCCTATTTGCCATTCGAGAAAAATCCTCAACGGCGACCGTGCTTCGTTATTTATCGCCGTTTTACATTTTCGTGGGGGTAAAGGGTTCAAAATAAACATTGTTAAAATGTCGGCTACTATTTGCACTGTTTCGTTTTAATTGAATACAAAAGGAACGTTCGGTGGACATCTTTTTTTTTTGTTTCACCATCCATTTATATCAAACGTTTGAATAAATTTATCTAAATACAATAAAATAGCGTTTACATTGGTTATATAGTTAACAAAATAAAAAAAAATACAAAAAAAAACGTAAGAATTTATTTTAAAATTGTGAAAACTTTGCTATGTAGTACAAAAGCTGAAACGAAATATTTCAAGATAACGACGCGGAATACAAAATATATTCATGTTTTGTAGTAAGATTCGAAATTGAGGTATGTCGTTGAATAATACATAAGGTTCGAATAAAATACAAAAATTCTCAACGAAATGCATAACGTAAAATTTATGACATAAAAAGGTATTCTAAACATAAATTCGAATGCATTTGATATGAATGTTTAAAAGGAAATATTTCTTTCTTATCCTGTTTTATATTCGTATCAACTTTAAGAAAGACAAAATTGCGATTCGGTAATATAAAAATTTAATACAATTTATTTATATTGACATTTTATTTATTTATTTTTTCATATATGGTATTGTCAATTAGAATATTTGAGAATAGCTAACTTGTTGAGAAGTAGAATACCATAGTGCGATTTTTTTCCAGCAGACATGAATTTTCCTAAAACAAAGAAACGAATCGCGCAATACAGAAAAACTGCGTACCGTGCTATTCTATTTTTTTTTTCAGCTGAAAAGCATCTTTCGTTTTTTTTTCATGCACACGTGAAGCGCAAATAGTCGTGGAAAAACGCTGGGATTTCTTCGGATTTCCACCCTCTATAGTCGGCTCGTGTTTTGGATCGTTTTGTTTGCGAAACGCTGAATTTTCCGCATCGGAAACAAAATGGCGGACGCGTTTTCTTCTTGCACTTTCCGTTTTGTATTTATTTTGCCGTAAGTCAGCTAATAAAAGTAAAATCTTTTCGAATTTTAAGTAATCGTCTCATTCGTATTTTTATTGGAATAATTTATTTTTTCATTTTGTATTAATATCATGGATATTTTTTAATGTTTCAAATTTATGATGATTATAGAATTAAGTTTGAAAGTGAAACTTTCAAAATTTATATTATTATATCATATTAAATAGTAATGGAAACCCTACTAAAATATTTTTAAATATACTTAATATTATAAATATAATATTTAAATTAAATTGTATAAAATGTAACAACAAATAAATTTATGATTAATTTGAAATGAATTATCATTATTTTAATAATAGCATAAAATATTTAATTATGTAATACAATATAATAATTTAATCTTGCTTTTAAAATACATTTTTTTATATTTTGAATCGTTGAAATAGGTGAGTTATCCAAGTAAACTATAATATATTACGTCAGTGCAATTTATGATTAAATTTCCGGATACTTCCGTTCAGTTTCAAGACGTCTGAATCCATTAAAATAATTTATATGGAATATGAGAGTGTATGAAATAAATTATAAATAAAAAAAATTGTGTGAGTTATATTATTATAATATAAAGTTTAGTAATTGTATATATATATATATATATATATATATATATATATATATATATATATAAATTATAAAAATGAAGGGTCGTTTTGCGTAGGAGTATCCATTGTCACGAAATATAGTCGAGTTAACGTCATAATTTGACGGTAAAGGGCCGATGACGTCAGCAACCATTCACGTCACAACCATAAAACAGCCCGTCTCGACTCAAAAATGAAAAAAGTCTTAATCGACCCTTTCGTCTTTATTTTTCTTATTATTATTATTATTAAAATGCTGCATCCACAATCTTCGGTGGATCAATGAAAGCGTTTCAACCGAGTGCCACTCGAAGATGTACTTTCAACTCGTTTATCTTATACTCACAAATATATGTATAATATAGTATTTATGTATCACTAGTGAAGTATTCATAAATGTCAATTCTTATCCATTTAATTTTCATTATAAAAAAAAAGTAGAATATAAATAAAAATATTTCACTATCTTTTATATTTCAGATCACTTATACCGTCAAATCTGTTTTTGTGCGATCTTTTTGTATGCGATTTTTTGTGCAATATATGAATCCTAATACGACTAATTGAATTGCAAAAGTGTAAACATTACTTTTTTTACAATCAGTGTGTATATACATATTGCATCAGTCTATTTCATTAGTCGTGCTCAATATTGCATCAGCCAATTTCAAATACATAATACATCATCTAATAACTTCAGTTAGTTGCCGCCAACCTTTTTTTTATACGCTCTCCTTCTATCTCATACAATTTTTTTTTCATATTTTGTGTTAAAATTATTGCTTATAACTATTTACGAAGTTTATGAATATTTTTTGTGCAATTTTTTATGCTTTCTCTATCTACCGCATAAGTATATAAATTTTATTTTTAAGTATTCTGAATAAAACTTTTTCTTTCCTATTTCAACATATGAATTAGGGTTTGATGGTAAAATATTCATTATGCCGTAGCAAATTTCACGCAATCTAACTGCAAAGGGAGAAAGATTTATTAGCAAGGGATAGTTTTCGAATAACCCCACGTTTTGTAAACCATCTATAATAATAATGAATAAGCATCCGGTGCATATTATTATTAATATATGCTTTTGATGTGTCTAATAATTATTATCGTGTAATAGAACATATAAAACAGGTATCTACATTTGAAAATAATTAGCTCATACTATATAATGTATTTTGATATTAAAATATGTATACATATATAGTATATAGTAGTAGATTTGGCAAATGTAAGAATGAGAATGATTTTCCGTTTGACGCCTGTATTGATCCCCGTTATTATCCTAATAGTGTAAACGTTAGGGCTTTCAATTCAATAGTATTGTACGATGAAGCCGGTTGAAGATCGTTAGGGTGTGCAATTCTGAATGTTTGCAAGCGAACGGTGTCTTCAGATAGCATTCGTAATCATCCCTTTAACTTCCCCAATTCAATCAGCAAAGTGCTTCGATTTTTGTTCCGACGTCTGAGGCGATTTTCTTTCAACGCGGGGGATATATTTTTTTTTTTTACTTCACATATTTACATCCATCACGTATTTGGAGAATATCGATAAAACTTATCGACGAGAGCCTTCCAATGATTTACCTTTACAAGAAAATAATACTCACATTCAATTAGGAAAAATTCGATTTTACATAATATATGCATAATTGATAAATTACTAAAATTAAAACATCGTTTATGCTTTGTAGTCGTTTTCACGCAAGAATTGTCTAGTTTTCCAAACATTTTTCCAAAGGGCTGAATCTCCCTTTTGGTGTCGCCTCGTTCTAAAGCATGCGAGTGTTAAACAGGGGTAATGACAACAATGCATTTCGTGATGCTTTTACACTATACCGACATTTTTATTTCACATTATACACGCATGTATATATATATATATATATATATATATATATATATATATATATATGTGTGTGTGTGTGTGTATATATATATATATATATATATATATGATATGTTTGAATCATTTTTTTCCATGGTATTGTCAAATACAAAAAAACTATATTTACGATTATCAAAAATTATAAAAATTCTATGATATTTGTTTCATAAAATGAAAATAATTTTTCCTCTATTTATATATATATATATATATATATATATATATATATATATATAGATAGAGAGAGAGAGAGAGAGAGTTAAATCTGTACACAGAAGCGTGTTTCGCGGATTTGTGCAGATTTCGAGATTTTCAACTACAGTACATAAGCGTATAGTACTGAATCCTAAAGCTTAGCTGGTATCACGAGACGCGAATAAACGGGATTTTAAGGGATACGGTCCCCTTTTTCGGTACTATTGGGGCGTTACAAGTCGGGTAACCGAGGCGAATGGATACTATACCACTGCAAAGGGGTGATCCGAACTGGAAGGGTGCTATCGCATTGGTGACGATGGCTACGCCGATGATCACAATTTCAATGCGGATGCAGCAAAAACAACCCCCATCACAGAAATTGCACACGGAATATTAATGTCTATATCATTTATGACAGTTTATATGAATAAAATTCAGAAATTTATTTAAGTAATTTGATTTTTTTAATGCAAAATTTAATAGTTCTGAGATGAAATGGCTCAAAAAATAGGGTCATCAATATTTTATAATGGAAATTACTGTAAATGAAAAACTTTAGGATAGCGTGTAGAAACTATATTAAAATCGATAAATTAAGCCGATAACAATGGCATAAACGGTAACGTTTCTGACGAGCATGTGTCCGATTTGGGGTTCAATATCCCATTTAATGCTGATAGTGAAAAGTTGTTTTATGAACAGTATCTATATTGGAATATATTCACTACGAAAGCAGCAACAGATTAAAATTATTGTTAATTTATTCGTTGTAAATTAATAATTATTTTTAGTTTATAAAAAAAACTATTCATCATATAACGAACTAGATTTATTTAAGAACGAAGACGAATATGATCACAAATTGAACACGTATTAATTTTTAAAATTTGTTGTCATTTTCTTTTGCCTTGATAGATCTTTGGCTTAACGTTATAAAAGCTTCCACTCGATTCTGTCTATTTACAGTAGTTTGTAATTATTATTTTTTTGTTCAAATGGATAGATGAAAGGTTTTTAGTTAGACTTTAATCTGACAACATATCTTTTTAGATATCAAAAAAAAATTGATATATATATATATATATATATACATATACATATATATATATATATATATATATATATATATATATATATATAATAGAAATATATATTAATTTATCATCAAATATTAAATTTCAAAGAAATTGACAAAATACAAACGACCAATTAGGATTGCAACCGTTTCGTATTCAGTGATCTTTATATTGAAAAACAGAATGTATACGTATTATAAATAAAAAAGAAAGAAAAATGTTCGCTTTCATTATTGAAAACGACGTTAGAAAAGAAGCTTAGGGACGTTTGAACCCCACCGGTAAGTTTCGTATTGAATCAGCGTTTTTCGTAGCTTTGATTGCATCGCGTCGGGTTGGAAACGGGTGCATTTCAGTATAAGCACGATGATGGGTGGTATATTCTGGGTGGTCATGAGGTGGAATATTTGAGGGTGAATGGGTGGTTGCATACATTGCATACGATGGGCGTTGGGTGGACAAACCTGTGAATGTAAGGAAAGGGCGAGTGAATTTTAGCCATTATGGGCGATAGACCGTGCGCCCACACTCTTTTATTCGTACGCACTCATCGAAAACGTTAAACCAGACCCAGCACTATAAGGGTTACATCAAAATGCCTATTTATTATTATTACGAATACTATAAGAAATTTTAATATATACTACTGTGATCAAAAACTAAGGTGAAATTGTTATTTAAAACTCCCGAGCATTAGAAAGGCGGGTAAATTGTATTTTTTTCCTAGGTTGTTAGGACTATCTATAACATTTGCCAAGCGTCTGTTTGTCAAAAGGTTTAATTATCTGCGAGTTAATTAAACCTTTTGACAAACAGTCCACTATGTCATATTGCATTGGTTGTTCGCGACTTATTTACCAAAAACTCGACTCATATCGTTCCGCAACCGCCGTATTCGCCTGATTTAACTCCGTGCGACTTCCGGTTATTCAGCAATCTCGAAAGACTAATGCGGAGACGCCGTTTTGATGCGATTTTGAAGATATAAACCGAATCGAAGAAGGTCTTGAAGACTATTCCGACTGTGTCGAAGACTGGAAAAAGCGTTGGAAAAATTTTGATGAAGATTTAAGTGTATTTTATCGGACGGAGATTACTTCGAAGGAGATGAAATTGATTTGGAAGAATTAATAAAAAAATATATTTTATAAACAAATTCACTGTACTTTTTGATCACAGTGTTGTATATATAAATTAAATATTAGAATAATTATTTAAAAACAAATTCTATATATAATACTAAACAGATTTTTTAAAGATTTAGGCAGTAATGAGCTGTCAACAACGCGCAAATGGCAATTAAAAGTGAAAATAAATTTCCCGAAAATTCGGGTCATTTTCTTTAATATTGGTTACATGTGTGTGCGTTCGTGCGTGCATAGTAATAATAAAAAAATCTTTGCTAAAAATAACAGGCGAACGTCGTCCTAAAAGTGTTACGCTTCAATGGTTTTCCTTTTAACTTGTTGTATAGAAGCGCAGTTGAAGTGATTTGTGACGCTTTTAGCGAACGTGTCTAGGTTTCCTTTTTTTATTTTATTCTTCATCTATTTTATACTATTGTTATATAAGTAAAAAACACTATTTCTGAAATGAGAAAAATCAAAGTGTGCTGTGAAATATTGACACCCTTTTCTTGTATAGATTGTTAATAAAATATTAAAACCGTTATCATTTTGTAGAAATTAATAATATTGAATATCTTTTCTTTTAATATGGAAGAAAATCAATATCGCTTGCAATTTTAGTGTAAGATTAGAAACTACGGTGGACGATTAAATTTTATTTTAAACTTGGGTACGTAAAAAATAAAACCCCAACAAACTTATAATGATATTGCTTTATTAAAAAAGCAGATTTTTAAATGTTATAAAATGTTTTCTAGAAATCAAAATTGATCATTGAAAAGGTTTGGAAGATTATTAACAATAATCACTAAACTGCTTGGGCATAATTCGATGTGCGTGACTATTCATAAAATTTTTATCAGCAAATTAGAAATAGAAGAAAATATAAAAAATATATATCAAGCATATAGAGCTTTCGAATATAAAATTTTTAGAATAAAAAATCATCCCTGTCGCCCCCAGCCTACATATTTATTCCACCTGAGTGCTCGTTACTCCATTTCCTTACTGAGATTGAAAAATCACCTCAAGGACACCATTTTGATGCGATATAAAAAATATAATGTAACATAGTCAAAATTCCACGTGAAAATGTTCTAAAAATCCATCAATTGATAGTTGAAAAATTTGTTATTAACATTGAAACGTTATGAATTAATAAACTTTGTCTACAATGAAAAAAAAAACAGTCTCACTACTTTGTGAACGAACCACGTATATACTTAAATGACTAATGCATTCGTTATAGATTTATTTTTATATATTTAAAACATTATTGTTTATATAATATTAAAATAAATTATTTATTCTACAAGTCTTTAGATTATATATCCAATTAGATTTTTTTATAGAATTTACTCGTTTGATTTTCAATAGTTAATTCATACTATAGAATTTCATATACTATTTCATTTTTTAAGGTCATCCTTAAATATAATCCTTATTTTACTACATTGCTTTAAATTTTAAATATATAATTTAATATTTGTACATTTTTGTTGCGTATTACCTTAATAATAGTTGTAGGTCGATTTTATTCAATTATGTTTCCTTTTCTCATGTTATCTATATTAACGTAATGATTGAACGTGATTAATATAGAAAATCAGGGTTGTAGATAATTAATTGAAAATTATAATAATTTATTATTTGAAATCTAAACACTTCTATATATATATATCTATATATATATATATATATATATATATATATATATATATACACATTCATATATATATATATATATATATATATATATATATATACATATATATATATATATATATATATATATATATATATATATATATACATACATATATATATATATATATATATATATATATATATATATAATTCATTTTTCTTCATATAAATATAATCTTAGAAGAACAATTATAAAATCAATTTAAAATCTTTTGTGTTCTTTAAAAATAACAACCAAAAGTGAAAAACATTTTTTTAACCAGAAATTGCGTCTTATATTATATTTTAATTAATAAATTCAAGTATCTTTACATGATTTACGCACTATTTACACTTTCGTAATATTATAAAAAGTAAGTAATCATCATATCCTGTATTAAGAAAAATGATGAAATTTGTGTTTACGAATGGCCGGAATTAAACGATTTAAACCGTTCATTCATCCTTACATATATCTTATCTCTGTTTACATTTATTACAATAATAAAACAAGTTGTGCATTCAATGGGAGAATATGTAGCATTACAAACCGTTTCGGGGGAGTTCATATTCCGCAGGGGGATGAAAAAAATTACGGGGAGGATATTGGAAAGGATACGCTTAGTGGAAAGATATCGACTAGGGTGCCAATAGTACAGCTATTGCCTTTTTTTCAACCCTCGCATTATACACGTATGATTTATATTCTTAAAGATACATGAATCTATCGAAGCTCATAAAAAAAATCTTGCAACGGGGATGTTTTCATTTGATAACGTTTACAAGTCTCTAAATCTGAATGATTTCAATTCATAAACATTTGTACGCTTTCGAAAAATTTCATTTAGAATATGTATTTTAAGTTTTTTTCAGTTTATAAATTTCTATCGTTTTTACAATAATTTCTATTAATTATGTTTATGACGAAATATATTTTTATTTATATGTCATATAATTTTGTAATAAAATAAATTTAAAAATATTCTAAAATATTATTACTATATAAATCAGGCGTGTCAAACACGAGGCCCGCATGCTGCCCGCCAATATGAAAATTGCGCTATTTTTGATAACATATATAAAATTAATATTTAAAAGTATTTTTTTTCATTGGTATGTAGCTTGTAATGCTTTTAGTTGAAACTTGCGGCCCGCAAATTGAATGAAAACGAAAACTGTGGCCTACTACTTAACAAATGACAAAACTCATGTAGCCCGCAATATGCTACGAGTTTGATACGCCTGACGTAAATGATAAAGAAAATCGTTACTATTTAAAAAACGATTCGATATATAAAAACCTATGAGTTTATTATTCGTTAAGATAACAATTGCTCATTATTACGAAAATTTCTATTTGACAGCAAAATATCAGCCGATACCAATTGGATGTATGAATTCTAAAATACACAAAAACCTAATAAAAATGTTATATATTTTGATTCACACATTAAAAAATAATAATAATTAAAAATTGCAACGAATTTACAAAGCGTCACTCTCGTTTTGAATAAAACATCATTATAGTGGTGAATTTCCTGTTCGTTTCTATATTCATAATCTGACGAGACGTGGTTCGATAACGAGGAACTCACCCTTAGTAAGAGGGAGTTTGAAGCATCATCGAGAGGGGAAGAAGCGTCAAATAAAGCCACGTGGCCAAGGACTTCATCAAATTTAGTCCATCAAGATGACGACGTGTTCCCTTGAAAAGAAGATAGCTGCAGGGGAAAAAAAGGCTCATGATGCATTGCACTATTACAAAGTTCGATATATTCAACAAAATAAACTTCATATATAAACTTATATATATATATATATATATATATATATATATATATATTGATTGAAAATTTTTATATATGTTAGCTATTTTCTTTGAGAATTGTCTGTTATAAAAACTATATAATATTAAATGGATATATATATATATATATATATATATATATATATTTGTTTAAAAAATATTTATATAAGTTATAATTTATTAAAAAAAAATTGATTTAAATTAGTAGTAACATGATCGATTTTTAAGATTTGCTTATGAGAATTTTTTATTTTTGTTGACTTTAAATAAATTTATACGAAATTATTTCAGACGTGAACTAAAATTTGAAAAGAGAAACAAAATCTGACAACATGCAGATGTTAAAAAAAATAAAGAATTAATATATATTGCTTTTAGTAAATATATATATATATATATATATATATATATAACTTTTATTAAAATTAAAAATAGAAATAAAAACACATACAGGTTCCACAATCATTATTACCATTTACAAAAAAATAAATACTATTACTTAAATTCAAAGCAAGTTTTTTAATTTTCATACTGATTTTTAAATTTTTAAGCAAAAAAAATATGATATATATTTTTTTCATAAATATTATTATTTTTACACGTAATTAACGATAATTGGAAGATTTAATTAGTAGATTATATTTGTATTTTATTTAATATTTCGTATATTTTGTTTCGGTGGTTAAAATGTCAACAACATGGAGTTGTAGTCGGAATCATTTTTTTATATATATAAAAACGTTAATAGAAATTTGAATTATTGTAAATTATCTTTATACATTAAATTAAAAAATATATCGAATTTTAAATTTGAATTTCAGTAATATTTAGCAACTGTCTGATCATAGATATTTATGATAAATGCAAAATAGAAAATAATAGATTAAAATTACTTTAAATAGCGGAAAATAAATTGAAAGAACGATATCATATAATACATAGCAATTTAAATAATTTCGGGAGCATCCCTAGATGCTTTTTCGGGGCTCAAGTGATATGTTTATCTAGCGTCTCCGAGAGACAGTAATGAGACAGGCAGGGGTGTGCAACCCCTAGTCTTTTAAACGGAACGGTAAGAGATTGCTTGTTTGGACAATGCCTTAATATAAAAGCTCCAGATTTTATCTTTGTCCTCGCTATTCGGTTCATTTTTCTATACAATATTTTTATTACGGTTTTGAGGTTCGGAATCTATTATATTATATAAACGCGCTTTGAAGTCACTATAATTATATTTTAATCGATACTACAATAGATTACTAATAAATAAAAAATATTCCACATCACGTACGAATATCGTAAATATATATATATATATATATATATATATATATATATATATATATATATATATATATATATATATATATATATTACGTAATGCTTTAACGATTTGATTTATATAACATTTAGAATTAATTAAAGTTAATACAGAATTTGTACAATAATATACGTGTCTTTGAAATGTTACTCTCAGAATGATTGATGAACATTTTTACATAAAAAAATGTCGCACGAGACAGTTTAAATCAGTATGAATATCATCAATCACGAAGTCATAGTATTAAAAAAACACATTTTAAATAAGTATAATGAAACGGTAATTTGTTTCTTTATTATAAATTTCATAGATTAGTCATGATTTTTAAAGATTTGAAATCTTTATTTTCATTTACATAACGTATCTGCGTATCGTCTAAAATTTGATATAAATTGACACGTTTTTCTTCGTTTAAATCGGTGGTTTTGTCATTAATACTCATTCAGCGATTCACGTTTAAATTTTGCAAATTGAAGAAAAGTTTAGAGATTGGTTTTTGTGATTTCTGGTCACGCCCGATCCGTACACGTTTCGAATGGAACTCACGCACTTTAATGATTGATTAAAGCCAACTTTCTCCATCTGGTCTTTCTATATAAGCAAAACAAGCCATAGAAGATATATATCTTCTATGAGTTTGAGAGAACTTTTTTTCTTCAACAGAGAGAAAGCTAAATGAACGATTTTGTGATTTTACCGAATCGCTTGTTTGAAATACAATTCGACTACACTTGAGTATATATTTCAATATATAATATTTATATTGCATTTTTTTTGTTTTAAAATTAAAAACCACGTAAATAAATAATATAGAAATGGATCTTTAATTTTATTTTTATTTATAAAAATATACTTAAAAATAATTAACGTTGTAATAAAAAATATCAGAAAAAAGATATTTTAAATCATTGTGTGAAACACAAATTTTTAAATTTAAAGATATTAAAGATATTTTTTCAATATATTTTTTTTTAGATTTATGAAAAAATAAAATGTAAATATAATATAAATTCCATAAATAAAGAAGTTAATCCAATTTTTGTATTTTGATATTTATTAAATTTTATTTATTATTGGTTCTAGTTCAAAAAAATCAAATAATTCATTTACTCTATATAATCTTTATTTAAAATGTTTCTATTTTATAAATTTAATAATTTTTATTTACAGTGAGTTTGAAAATGAAAATGTATTAACGCAATTCTCTAATAACTTTATTACATTTATAATTAAATTTATATCAAATTATTCAGGAAAATCTTCGTTTTTATTTATAATAATTCCAAATGGAAATGCAAAATTTTTAACCCAGCCGCCATTTTGAAATTCTCAGCTTTAAAACGACAAATCGATGAACATTAAAAAAAAAATATCTTATTTAACATTTGTTAAATTAAAACATATAACGCTTTAATATAATATATTCATGGATTATTTATTCAAAAGTATTAGTACATGTCGTAGGAAATTAGAAAAACATTCCACAAAAACCTAAAAACAGAAGTTTAGTAAAAAAAATACTTTTATTATATTTGATGCAAATAAATTATCATTACAAATAGTTTTATTAGTATTAGTAAAAGTATTAAAGCAATATTTAAATAATTTGACTTACTTTCTTTGGCCAGAAGACAGGATATGATTCCAAATATTAAACGTATTCTTCTCATATGAGGCATTTTCTTTTGGTTTTCCTGATTTTCCTTCTTCAAAAATTTTCACAATATTTATTGTTTATTTTTTCTCTTATTATTTACGACATGTATATAAGCATTTGTATATTTATATATGTATAATGAATATTTTCTTTAAATTAATATATATTATAGTATAATTCTATGATCTAAATTATTGTCATTTTACAAATTTATTGTCAATATTTTAAATTGATTTCTCCTATAAGATTTTTATAAGTACATATATTAAGTTTTTTTACTGATTTTTTTTTTATTATTATTATTTACATTTATTTTATTAGTGATGTATATAAATAATTTCGATTTGTTTGAAATTATGTTATATATATATATATATATATATATATTTTTTTTTTTTTAACGTTGAAATTAAGACACTTTTATATTGACTCGGTTCTTCTTTTAGAACAAATCGGGAAAAAAAATTAAGGACGTAAAAAATAAATATAAGCGATAAAATAATAACGAATTTCTTATCTTTTCTTTTTGATTTGACCGTTCACTTTATTTTTGGCATATAAACTATTTAATAAAGTTCAGCATAAAAAAAATGTACTATCATCATTCCCACAATTTATCAGAACATTAATCATCAATTAGCACCATACATCAAAAAAAAAAAAAAAATATATTGAAAACATTGTGTTACTATTATTATGTGTATATTGTTTTGTTTGTTTTATTTTATTTCTTCTGTTAAATAATGTTCATCGCAGTGGCTGTAAAATATAAAAATAAATATAAAGTAAGAAAATATACATTATACCTATATGTTTACATATAAAAATCTATATAAAATATATTAATTAAAAATATTTTAACGATAACGACAAATACTCGTATTTTCTATTAACCATATGCGACACACGTTCGTTTAGGGGTTGGGGTGATCGCAATTAAAGTCGCGAAAAAGTTTCGAATTGCATCGGCGGCAATTAAGCGCGATAATTCGAAACGGGAGACGAAACGCGCGCGATATTTTTATGGCCAAATTGATTTCCGATGTGCGTTCGTTCGTACGCGCGCGCACGTGTGCGAGCTACGACGCGTATATATGCACGTCGAGCGTTCGCTATGTGTGCGTGTGCGGTTGTCAATCGGCGCGAAATTGAAACGGTGTGCGAATCGTGTACGTGTACGTGCACGGCGAGAGTGTGCGCGTGGGGGGTGATTTGTGTGGGTTGTTCGCGTAGACGCAATTCTTATAAGAGCGAACGGGGCGCGCGACACGTTCGCGATAAACGTAATTAATTGATCGTCGTCGTAATTTCGTAACGGTTATGTGTTTATATGCGGTCGGTGTCGGTTTGCGTGTGCGTCGATGCGTAACGTTGCGTAAATACGGGAGTCGTACGTGATGAATGGAGGCAGCGATCACCTCCTCCCGAGTGCCGATCGCCGACTGAGCCGGTCCCGGTTGACGAGCTTGCGCGATACATTCGCGAAAGTGCGCGCACCGCTCTTTGCACATCCGCTACAGGTGTTTCGGAACATATCTTGCTATTTTCTTTTCTCTTATCGTCTTACGTCCTTGTTTGTGTAAAACACATAAAATATTCACAAATTAAAAATATATATATATATTGACACGATACGATTGCCAACATTTGCTGCACAAATGTAAATTTATAATAATAAGTTTGAAAAATCTAAAATTGTAAAACTTTTAATATGAAATACATTATTGTCACGACAAATTTATATTATAAACGATTTTTTTTTAGAATTTCGCGTTCCTAACGCATCATCGTTGTAAAGTTCCTTCGAAGACTAGACGAGGTGTGAGACGTTCATGACATTCCTGGAAACGTGAGAAACTCCTGATAAAAAGTAAAATTAATTGAAAAAGAACACTAAATATCCATCTTGATTTTAAACATGGGCGAATAGTCATAAGAAAAATTCTGAATAATAATCGTCAATCTTCGAACTATGTAAGGAATTGTTTAGAAAGAATGAATGATAATAAATCAAGAAAACCCGATATTCATAAATATATAATGATAAATATTAAAATTATAGAAAAAAAATGAATTAATATTTATTATAAAATTATAAAATCTTTTTTTTTTACTTTTTCTTTTAGATATTTTATGCTTTACGAGTATACGTATAAAATTACAGAAAGAAGTAAATTAAATATTATAAGAATCTGATATGGTTTCATTATACTGGTACAACGAAATAATGATTATATTAATTACAATTTTATGTATTATAAATAGATACTTAAAAGAAATAGATTGATTCGTTATTGAAATATTGCCGACGCAGTCTAATCACAAACGGTGACTCGTAGACAACGTTTGTGATTAGACAGTCTAGTCTCTTTCACGTAGACTACGCTGTCTCCGTAAAAGAGAAAGTAGATGGATGAACGTTTTGTATGGGAAGCGGCCACTTGAAGCAGACTCGTTTCCACTATATCTACTATTCTACAATATATCTCATACAACTGGCACACAAACACATACCAAAGGGCGCAAGTGACCTTTTTTTTTGAAATTATTTCTTTCATATAATCACTCTAATTATTATATTAGCGGACAGGGCAAATTTTCAACCAACATACAAACGGTATTGGATCTTCACTAAATTTGATTACTGTGCTACATAGATCAACCATTTTTTAAAAAAATACTTAAGAATTGCTATATAATTTATTAAATAAAACGGCGAGTTTTTTTTAAACTAAATATACTATGACACGATATATATTAAATGGCATCGGTTTATTAATGGTTAAAATATTTAGAGAAAATAAAAGTAAAATCTGTGAAATTAATTTTATTATACGTTTTCATTTAAAAAAATAATATATCAATTCAAAGAGTAGTACGTTGAATTTATTTTATTTTTTTGTTGAATACGTTCGTTTATAATATGTATGGAATATATTTTTTTAGTCTTTTGTGTCAAACGATGTGAAACTTTCACCATTGCGAAGAAGGTAAATGAAATTTAATGTTTTCTTTTTTAAGTACGTGAAAATAAAATGTTAAACGAATAACATTTTTTTTATTCTTTGAATATTACAGGAAATACGTGATTTTGCATTTAAATTCGACCGTTTTTCTTATGCGCGGTATTTGTACACGCCTATTGAATATTAATATATATATATATATATATATATATATATATATATATATATATATATATATTTATATATATATATATATATATATATATATATTTATATATATATATATATATATATATATATATATATATAAATATATATATATATATATATATATATATATATAGATATATATATATAAATGCAATCAACATTTAATATTAATACGGATAAAATAATTTTTTATACTAAAAAAAGTATGTCTACATTTTTTTCATTTATTTATTTTTTGTAATGTATATTTGTAATGTTAAAAGAGAATTTTATTCAAAATGGTGTTTCCATTTCTGAAAAATAAACCATACGTGTGTATTTCACTTAAGAACAATATTTTTGTCAAGATAACTCGTCGTTATAATTGCATATTAAATTTTATTTTTTTTTAACACACACACATATATATATATGTATATATATGCGTATGTATGTTTTACAGATTAATAACACACTGTTAATAATATTTTCAATACGACTAATTTAATAATTTTATTAAATTTTACCTTATCTAAATCCTTCTTTATAATTTTAAATAGCTCTATAGCTTTTAAGATCAATGTGTAGTGCTACAAATCGTAGTATTCGCAACAATATAGAAAACTCTTTACTATTTAAACCAGTGTTTCTTAAACATTTTATTTGTTACATATTTTATATGGAAATACAATATTTAATATTTTTATACCGCGGTTTAACTTGATAATAATAAAAAAATATTTTCGCAATTCAAATCACTGTTTATAGTTTGAAACACCATAGTAAATAATCCTCATGGTTTGTTTTACGAGTCACAGCACAGTATTATCAAGCGTACACAGCGATAGTCGAATAGAACTTTCTTGCATGAAACCCTTAAACTTTAAGATTAACAGTGACTTACTCATATATAAACTATTGGAAAAGTCTAATTCATATTCGCTGCACCGAAATCCTTTCGAGTGTTTTCAAATACGAAATATTTAAATTTTAACGTTTCTATGTAAATTTAATTTCTCTTTAAAATTAACGATGTTTTTTATGTTGATTCGTTAATAAGAAACATTAATTAGGTGCATTATTTGAATAATTAACGTGGAGTCGTTGATGCGATTTTAAAAGAAATAAATTAACGTATTCAAATTAGGAAGAGCAATATTAGTAATAAAAAATTATTCTGTCGTTAATATGATTACATTGCAAAAGGGATTACTTATTTATTTAAATTATTATTCCACTAAATATATTCTAAACGTTTAACAAATTTTAACAAAATTCATGTTTATTAATTTATATTACAAAAGAAATTCTTTTATAATTTTATATCTTCGATAATAAATTAAACAAATGAATGTTTATGCATATGTATACATATGATTGTGTAATTTTAAATTATTCTTTTCAGTAATATATAAATTAGATCAATCGATATTAACCCTTACCGCTCCCATGACATCGCTACGCTTATGATACCACACTTTACAAAAATATAAATAGCCAATAATGTCTTCTGTAATCTGTTTTTTATTTGACGAATAAAGAACTACAAATAATTATTTTACACTTGTTTTTGTTACTACCTATCAATTAGTAATTAAAATGGTAATAATTAAATTAGAGTAAGCTGATATATAGTATTAAAAAAAATGGAGTGGAAATGGTTAATGATTATTTTGTCGATTTCTATATTATTAAATACGATCATGAAAAAATATTTTATTCTAGTTATTATTAATGTCTCAAAAATTAATACATTCGATGTATTAATTTTTTGATTTAAAAATATTTAGAAATTTTGATTTAAATATCGTAGAATAAATTTTCGTTACTCAAAAATAATAAAAAATATATAATAATAATGTGGAGTAATAATTCGCACTTATAGTGTTAATAAAAACAACAAGCGAAAAGCAGCTCGGAAGCGTGGTGAAAATCCGTAAATCGTAGAGCGTTATCCGTAGCGCAGTTATAGACGGTAGTGCGTAGCGATCGTAGTATGCGTAGTAAAAAAAAGGTAGCGGTTGGTAATGGTTGCGATTGGTAACCGTGGGGGAAAACTGGTGGGGGCGGATCCCCGGGACCCGCCCCCGCGCCCCGCGCATGCGCACTCGTCTATTTTATATATATATATATATATATATATATATATAGAAGTGCTACGACACGCACGTTGCACCCCCCTGCGAACGCAACCCCCCACCTCCCGCTTCGTGCCATTGCACAATTTTGACCCGTTCGTCGCCGTATGCCTTTTCGCGTTAATCGCATTTTTTTTTTATTTTAAACACGCTTTTATATAATATAAGAATTTCACACGTCCGTTTGTATGGGTGAAATATTGTAATCGATTTTTCGAACACTTTTCGATGTTCGATTTCGCTGAAATTTTGCATACTTGATCACTCTCGATGACAATGCAGTAATCAATTAATAGTTATACAAAGTAATCGATCAATTAGTGGCAATTAATTATGTAGCAATATGACGAATAATAATACAATGGTGTGATTTTTATTATTGATAATAAAGTGTTTTTTTTTAGAAAAAAATATTTTTATACAATAAATTATTTTATTCGTGCCATTATATAATATATGATTATAAATAACGAATTTTCTCAACTTTGGAACGAAATATAATAATGTTAATAAATAACATTTAATCGATTATTACAGCGTTTCAAAATATTGTGATAAAAGTGATAAAAATTGTAAAAACACAAAAAAATCTATAACATTTTGCTTCAAATTTAACATTTTTCGAAACATTTTCAAGTACCACCGTTGTTTTTATATAATTATTTTGCAATTTTTGTGTATGAAATAAACAATCAAATAACGATTTTTATTATATAATAAAATTTGTTTTGTAAATAAATGTTTTTTGTATAAGGTGGGTCGCGAAAAAATTTAAAATCTCGTACCGGACCGCGGTCAAAAAGTTTGGGAAATGCTGGACTATTACAATATACGAGATAGAATCAATCCAGCAATTAAATTTAAAATATAATTGTCATTTAAAAATTACAATATTCGTGCGATAAAATAAAACAACATTCAATAATTAGTACATATATTTAATTTCAATTTATTTATAAATAATCATTTTAAACCGAAATTTAGATCTATTTTTTATCTATGCATTTAAAATTATTAACGCGTTCTATTCATTAATAAAATCGGTCTCTTTTTTAAAATACTCAAAAAAAGACATTTTCATATTGTATATTAATAAAGTATCACTTATTTCTTAAAATTACATTCATATAATAAAAAAAAAAAAACTTTAATTTTTGTTAGACATATTTGAAAATGAAAGATTATATTATATATAAAACTGCAAAATAGTTTTTATTGCGTACTATGATACTGTTAATACTTCGACTTATGAGCTTAATTCGTTCCCAGTTCCGCTCAAGTCTTGCTTCTTAAATCTCAATTTTCTATTATATAATATATATATTTAATGTTTTGATGAATAAATTAAAAAATCTAGATATATATTTTTGGAAAAATGAACTGCTTAATAAAATTAAGTAGAATGATTTACAAAGATATAAAAATTATATATAGATGAATTCAATTAGTATAATTTTTAGATTTGACATTTCTAATAAATAGATATCTAAATAATAAAATATTAGGATATAAATATTGTTATGCGGTTTACGCATATAGTATGAGAATATCTTCTTTCATAAATCCCTATGAAACAATATAATGGAGGCATTTTATCGAATATTTTCACAGAAAGTCACGATATAATGCAAAGTGACCGCATTCTAAATCGGGAACGATACGAATTCAATTCAATGGAATCATACTTTTAGGGTTGAGTCAGGTTAGGGAGAAGACGATTATCGCCGAATACGTTTCGGCTTTCCAACTATTAAGCATCGAAGGGAGCTTCGGCGGTTATTGAGTTCCTTTTCGACGCTTTGTGAGAGGGTTTTTCGGATATGCTCCCTCACTTTTACGAATCAACCGCTGCAAAAAAAAAAAGGAAAAAATCTTTCTCGGCTTCATCCGAACCCCATATAGAAAATGGGGAAAACGATCCGTTCTGGGATTAGATTGATTGTTTTGATGGATGCGAGATGAAGCGGATGGCAAACGGATGATATCCTTTTAAGGTACAACACTCCTTTGGGATTTTTGCAAACTTCTAGGATAAAAGGGCGTTTTGCTAGGCTTGCCGTCGTCGCTGAAATCAACGATCGAATCCATTTGATTCAACATGTGGACATTTATTTGAAATATATATATATATATATATATATATATATATATATATATATATATATATATATATATAAAGTGACCAACCGTCTTCCTTTTGGAAGGACAGCCCTTTTTTTGAAGTCATGTTCTCTTTGAAAAAATGTCCTCCATTTTATTTATACATTTTAAATATATTCTTTTTTGAAAATTTTTGTATTAAACAGTTTTCGTAATTTTTTTAAACAGACAAGAAACCGATCTTTGATTTCAAGATGGAGGACCTTATTTATATTTTGATTCATAAAAGTTTCGACGGTCTTCTCTAGAATTTTAAAATCAAAGTTATCGTCCAAAATAAATGATCCTCAACCATATCCTCCTTTTTATATGTATGATAAAAAAATATTATTAATTTATAGTATATACACATTATACATTATACATTCTATAAATATTTATATATATTTTACACACAATAGAACGTGCGTTTTTTTTAATAAAATTTTGTAACATTGTGTGTTATGTATTATATATAATGACAGTTGATATTGAATATATACATGAAATCCCTAGACAGGTTGCCATGCCCGCTAATAGGGATTACACGGGAAGCAAAGGAACAACTATTATGTTAATGGAACCGTCGCTTGTGAACACGAGGGGTTGAAAAACACAACCGCAGCGCTTTTCAACATGTGGGACGCGATTTAATTCACTCGATGAATAGAACATATTTCACTTTATATACGTATTTCTATGTATATACACAACAAATCGATACATAGTACATATTTTTTTTTAAATCGAATTCAGTATTATCTACAACGTAAATTTAATTTTAAATATTAAATTTTACTTCCGATTCAGAAATAAATATATTTATTTTATTCACATACGTCGCGAGATGATACGATCTAAATTCTATCAATTTAAACACGATATAGCTATGTTAAAATTAATTCTAATCTATATTGTAAAATTATATATATATATATATATATATATATATATATATATATATATATATATATATATATAAAGAAAATATTGTACATATTCGTAATATGAATTCCATTTGTACTTTAATTTTTTTTAAGTTATAAATAATAATATATATTGTAAATTATGAGCTTATTTATATATTTTAAAAACTTTTTTTATCACAATCGAGTCGTGATTGACGCGCATTACACGATGATGAAAAAAAAATATAATAAAAAAGAAGTATAATATAATATATAAAATATTACATAAAAAAAAGAGATAAATACAATATCCCATTCGGCTTTAATATGATTGATGAAGCGATCAAATTTTATACCCGAGAATAATGACGGATGAAGAAAAAAATTTAAAAAAAATGCTGAAACTTTGATGAAGAAATATTTTGATATCCGAATCCTTAGGCAGGGCTATGAAAGCGATGAATTAAAAAAAAATCAAATTTTGATTTAGACTGCAAATTTATAAATGTATCTAATATTAAAATTATTTATATCTAAAGTTTATTTTAAACATATGTTTATAATAATTTTAGATATAAAATATTTTTCATGAACGCATTACAAAAATACATGTTAATTATTGATGAAAAAGTACGATTCATTTTCATCTCTGAAAATATGGAAATATTTACAGTTTCGATTTACGACAGACATTATAACCATTACATTATATGATTGTCGACTACCCCAAATAAATATTTGATTGAAGGAATCCACCCCTTTTTACACCCCTTGTTACGTCGTCGCTTTTAAAACTTGATTTTAATTGGCGTTAATGGACACGAGAAAGGGAAACTGAGAAAGAGCTGGTGACTGCTCGTTACGTATATATTTTTAAGATAATTCATAAGATTTTCATTGAATAAAGGAAATTAATAATATGTTATTGTTTTATATATTAAATATTTTTTTATTGTTTATAAAATTGTACAATATTTACATAATGTCGTTCGAAATATTATTATAATAGTATAATAGTATATGACATTAATACAATGAAATAATGTTAATATTATTAAATTTATTAATATTCGATATAATAGTTAATACTATATCTAAAAATTAATATTATCTGGTTTTTCACTTTTCCTTGAAAAATAATAAACTACTCTTGTGACATCTATTGATATTTTATCAAACTATATTTTGTGATAAAGCAGTGTTCTGTTTTGAACAAGGAAATATAACTAATTCTAACTAGAGTACACTTTAACATAAAATCGATTTCATATAAATATACATTATTTTACATTTGAAAATAAACATTACTACAATTTTTTGACATGTGAAAAAGATGGATTCTCTAATCTATTAAATTAGCAATCCTACTAGAGAATTAGGGTGTTAAAGACCAATCATTTATGTGTCTAAACAAAAAAATATATAAATTACTACATAGGAAACATTACACTTATTATGTGAAATATTTTCATTTTCATCTTTATAAGATTTCCAAAATTTTAACTTTCATATTTAATATTTTATAAAAATCAAAACTTTTCTTTCAATTTTCAACTAAATTAAAACAATTTTTTCTTTAAATAAGACAAACAAAAATTCTTCATTCCTTTATTAAAACTCTACTTTAATAATAATAATAATATTTTTATTATTATTTCAACTATTCAATCTTATTTATATATACATACTACTGAACATTAATAATTAGTTATTATTAAATAATTAATAACTCTAAAAATATTTTGACATTACTCATAGAGTATTTTAAGTATTATTTCATTTATAATAAATTGATTTTTGATATTTTTAAGAGGTAATATATATATTTTATAAATATATCTTTATATCAGAAATAATACAAAATTGTAAAATGTGATGCATAAAATATTTCATGATTAAAAATTTTTGTTTTGTAATAAAAAGAACTAGATAGAACCAAATATAATAAGTTTTTCAGAATAAACAACTATTTATCATATTTGTTTTCTCCATTATATACAATATATATTGTTTGTGAATTATTTATTTTATTAATTTTTGAATGAATGTTGTGTTGTTGGTAGTATAGAAACAAACAACACAAATCATATTATCAAATTAACGATTGCATGTTAAATACATTTTTCCTAAGTTATCACATATTTTGTTAAAGCTTTAGCGGATTTTCATTAATAATGGAAAGTATTAAGTGCTTCAGAGAAAAACTCATTATATATTTTATTTATTTTCTAGTTTATTCGATATTTATATTAATTTAACTAGGAATATTTTGTTTTTTTTTATATTCAACAGAATCAGGAAATGCGTCACCAGGAAAATTTTACTGATAATCACTGTTTTTGATTTGAAGATACTGTAAAAGTTGCTTAATGATATGATAACAACATTAATATTAATAATTGTAAACGAAATCACATCATGAGTTAACAATTAAACATTAATGTGCCAACAAATCAATTATTTAACTGACGATTGATTCTTAATTATCGTCGCAAAAATTAATGGCAATCGTTTTTATTGCAAACGATGAATAGTAAATTTTATTAACATCATTTAAATAAGTGCTACAGATATTAATTGAATCTGACGATTTGTCTTTTAATAGCACGAAAATTAATTTTCGTTACCTATTTTTATTTTTGTATTAATTTAATTAACAGTAACATAATTTCAAATATTTCTAAATGTACTAACACATTTAATTTAAATGTTTCAAATCGTTAATTGATTTATAAATTTAAATTTATTGTTATATTATTATATAATTAACTGAAAACTATGACGACAGAATGGATAATGACATATTGACTACTGATAGTAATCATCATTATACACGAATATCTTGTTTTGAGCATAATTCCAATTACATATTTTCAATATTTTTTGATTCAATAATATTAATTATACTATATGTCTTGAAGACCTTTGACTTAACTCAATATACATCTTCAACCATCTTCATTCATGTCTTCAACTTTCAAGATTTTAATTTTAATAAATATCTCGACTCATATAATAACGTATATTCATGTATGATATAAATTTTCATAAATTTATATAGATCATAAAGATACAAATAGAAATCATCCTGAAAAGTTACACAACTCCAAGGAGTTCGTTTATAATAATTAGTATAGTTGAACTTTGTTAAATTTTTAGAAGAAATATATAAAGTATTTAAAGTCTAAACGACGAACGATGAGTATCGTCATAATATTCATTCATCAATTAACATTTTTTTATCATAGAACTGTGATCAAAATGTAAAGTGAATTTGTTTATGGTATAAAATGTAAATTCTTTATTTATTCTTCCAAATCAATTTCATTTCCTTCAAAGTAATTCTCGTCCAATAAAACGCACTTTTGCCAACGCTTTTTCCAGTCCTCAAAACAGTCGCAAGTCTTTTTCCGGTATAGCCTTCAAAACCTTCTTCGATTCGGTTTTTATCTCCTCAATCGTGTCAAAACGGCGTCCCCACATTGACTTTTTGAGTTTGCCGAATAGCCAAAAGTCGCACGGAGCTAAATCAGGCGAAGACGGCGGTTGCGGAACGATATGAGTTGAGTTTTTGTCAAAAAAGTCGCGAAGAACTAATGCAGTATGACATAGTGCATTATCGTGATGAAGGAACCGAAAGTGATAAAACTACATGTTTATTATATACACGTAGTTTTATTTTATAGACAGTCCTACCAACTATGAAAAAAAATATAATTTACCTGCCTTTCTAATGCCCGGGAGTTTTAAATTGCAATTTCTCCTTACTTTTTGATCACAGTAGTAAATACTTTTTTACAAAACTCAAAATATACACCGTTATAATATTTCGTGCCATTTCAGGGACGAGGAACTATATATTATCAAACAACACATTTCACCATCGTGATTTTACATTAAATTTTATTTTTTTTCTGACTTACATGTTTTGTACTCATACATATAAAATTAGTCGAACAATTTCACATATTTCGCAATATCACTTTTAATATTACATTACAGAAACGAATGCAGAAAAATTCAAACTATCTGAAACCTTCTGAATTGTCGCTGAAAACATGAAAATTTTTCCTGAAATATTTTTGCGAAACATTCACCCTTGACCAATATTTATTTTCCTTGTATAGAATGAAATTTTCGATGCGACCGAAATCGATACGTGAATCGATCGCTCACGCTTTATTAACAAATCTCAGGGGGGAAATATTATTTAAACATACAATTAAATTGCAAATATATATATATATATATATATATATATATATATATATATATATGTTTGTACGATTTTTTTTTTTTGGAGATTCCGATATCGTGTTAATTAAATAAAAATCGCGTTATTGACGATTTTACGCAGAGTATTCACTTCAACAATTCGATTACATATGTTTTAAAAATATTTCAATAAATGATAATATTTTAAAATACAATTATTTTATACTATTTTCACTGATGATATTTACAAGAAAAAAATGAAAGTATAGTACTGAGCTAAATAATAATCAAACGGAATCTAATATCAAATCAAGGTCTACCTTCGATAATATTGATATAATTATAAAATTCTATTTTTGAATAAAATCGAAATAGAATTGGTATCGATAATAGATATCGAAAATGTTAAATCTTATCAACAATTAAGTGATGAAATCGTCTATTTTTTATATTGCATTTGACACTTTCTAACTGTAGCGACTGAATGTATAGTTTAACTTGTTTATATTTTATTATAATATTATCTAGGAATCGAAGTTTGTCATGTAATATAGTTTAGTTGAAACGAATCTTCTAGGAAAACGATAATAAAATACGAAATAAACACATTTGTAATACGAATAATGCTCTAATTTTTACGATTATTTGCTCTTGGCAATTACGTTTTATTTACTGATGTTTCATGTATTACAAATTTTCATATATGTACAAGGAAATTTAGTATTGCTCAAAAACGAAATATTATGATTCATCTTTTTTTTTGTATATTGTGAAAACACAAAGCTTCATTTCATGTTTGACGTCGAAAAATATTAAATTAAACTTATACATGTTTGATAATTAAATTTATATTTAATTCAAATGGTTAAATTTCAACCAACTCAATAAAGGGATAATATAAACTGTTATCATACATCATAACAATTAATAAGGATTTTTACCAGTAATTCTTAGCTCATAAACGATTTATAACACCTTCTTAATATCTTCAAGTATGTATATTCGCATCATTTTATTAATTTACAATAAAATTTCAAAAAAAAAAAACTGTGACATTAAACGACATGTTTTTTATACTCACCTTTGTACGAATAGTTATTATTTATCGTTTAGAATGATCGTTTTAATTATGTATATGGCTCACGAAAATTTTACACAAAAACATATATTTGTATTTAATCGCATAATCGCTGTTAGAAAAAAAAGTACTTGATTTTTTTAATACTTAAATGTGCATCGTATCTCGCTTTATCATCTTTACTATTTTTATTGTCGGTTTTAAGGTGTCGATTTTGATCTTTCATAATTCTCTTTGCGTCAATGATAATGCTAAATGACGCAATTATTATATATTGATAAACGAAAATACCGTTAACTATTTTATGATTGATGTATATATATATATATATATATATATATATATACATTTTTTTACAAAATCAATGAATTAATGGCAAAGTATATGAAGATATATGGGAATCGATCATTAAAATTCGACATACTAGTATATGATTTTTTTATTTAACGTTTTTCTTACAAATAACATTCAAAATTAAACTTAAATTTAACATAAATTTTAATATAGAATAGAACTAATTTTTTAAACTCTCAATCTCAAAGTGAAAATATTAGTATCAGTAGCTTTCTCAAATTTAATATCAAAAATTTTCACAGTATAATCAGTTGTTATAAGCGCTAAGTAAAAAAAATCGCAAATTAATTAACAAACAGACTTTTAAATATTTAATGTGGAACAAATAAACAAGCATAGACACAAAAAATCGTTTCGGTCGTTGATCGCAATTGCACGTAGAAATTGTTCCATTAATGTGACACTCGTTATTTATTATTATTATTATTATTATTATAGTAATGCGTGTCATAATGGCTCGTCGATAATTGTTATAATTACATTTATATTAATGACACCGAAGTGTTGATATTCGTAATCGAGATCGTCGAAAGTGTTATTACTCAATATCACCTTTATAATTGACGAGTTTCAACATTAAAATTTACATTATATAATAATTATTTTTTTTTCAGTTAAATTAAAATTTTTATTATATTTCATCGATTTGATAGTGAAATAACCAATATTAATTAATAATATCATTACAATCAGTCATAGTATATAGATAAATTATTGCATGTGTTTAATATGCGTATTTTAAAATAATAAAATTTCATTCATTCTAAACAATATTGTTGTGTTTAAAAAAATATTTTAATATTTTTTTTATTACAAATTTAATACATTTATATTGCAAAACATATTCATGGGTCGCATATAGCGTGTCACTTAAAAAAATATTTATTAAAAATAAATATATTAAAAAAAAGTCGTTTAACACATCATAATACGAATATATAAAAAAATATTAGTATTCATTAAGTCATCGAGTAGTTTGAGAACCAGTTGTGGATCTAAACGGTTTCAAGTTGACCACCAATACTTGATAAGACGACAAACAGTAGGCAAATCTGTTATCAAAATAATATTAAATAAGAGTCGAACGCAGTTCTTGGGATTCTTCGATATTGGAAGTCAGTCGAAATCGGTCGGTTCGTGCGAAAACACGCTTCGACATAGAAATTTTATTTAATCGTACTAAATAAATTTCTTATCTATACATATATATATATATATATATATATATATATATATATATATATTTATCGTATCGGTGGATAAAAAAAAACCATCGAACAATTTATAAATTATTATATTATAATAATAAATCGAAGGAATAATGGATAAACGCGAGGAAAAATACGGTACAAATTATTCGTTTCCTTATATGAAAGAAGTCAACACCAATACAAAATGGGAAAATTTTCAATTGGCAATTTATAATTCGGACGAAGGCACATTCTTGGGTAGAACCAAAAAAAGTTGGGGTAAGTTTTCACAATAAATTTATGTATAATTCATACAAATTTAATTTAAAATATTTATTAAATATTCATTACAAAAAAAATAAAATAAAAATACGTGTATACTATATATTGTAGTAGTAAATATTTTGACGATTAACACTTGCATATTATTATATAAATATACTAAAATATTTTGTTTATGAAATCATAAATCGATCGAATAAACTAACGTCAAATAGTCAATTTGAACTTTTTTTTTTATATCATTCCATTTATTTGTCGACACACAGATATATCTTCTTTATTATTTACATTACAATAAAACCGTTAAATAATAACGATGAGATATATAATACTAAAAAAAAGCGGTTAATATTCAGTAGGAAAAAATAGTAGGAAAATTGTTTATAATAAAACGTGTTTCCTTAATTACATTATTATGTGTCAATAATTATTTTTTAAACGCGTTTAAAGTGTTATTATTTGTGATTTTTTTTTTAATAAGATTGCCGACTTTTAAAGTATTTCATAAAATAAAACAACTCTTATATGGTACATTAGACATTCGATTGTGAAAGAAGATAATTAAAATTTCTATTTAAAATATATTTTTTTATTGCGTTTATTTGGAAGAAAATATAATTACTTCTCTTCTTAGTTTACCTTCGAATATTTTCGTTAATAAATCATTAAAAATAAAATTTTAATATTAAAATTTGTCGATGGAAAAAAACACGTTGTCGTATTTAAATAAGCGAATGTAATAAAATTTTAGTTATGAACGACACATTTTATGTAATAATAATATCTTTGACATTCTTATAAAAATATAAAATATATACAATAATTAATTATATTGATAGAATATATGAATATTTTTTTTAAATATTGCTTACATATCATAATTCAATTAAAAAACTGAGTTAATCGATTACCATTTAATATTATATAATTTAATAATAAATTATAAATTATGATTTTTAATAATATATGTCGATTTTTGTTAATTATTCACGTATTATACTATGATGGTTTTTTTTTTATTAATATTTAACTGACATGATTATCTTTACGGTTACTAAAATATATATGTGTATACATATCATGTCACGTTAACGTAAAATCGTGATATCGATAACGAAAATAGTATATATATATATATATATATATATATATATATATATATATATATATATATATATATATATATTCTTTGTAAAAATATTCAAATAATTAAGCAGATACTAGACAACAAAATAGCTCGATATTATATTTAGCAACAACCGGGAAAATACATTTTTTTTTCATTGCATGTTTAATTTTATTGTTAGATTCACATTTATCTGTTACTGTTAACGCGATATTAAATTTTATATCTAAGATTCGCTATTTAAAAAGTAACATATAGATGGAACTTTAACTTGTTACATATTAATTATTATTTACTAAAAAAGAAATATTTGTTTTGTGTCATTTTTTAAATATTATAAATAATACACGACATCCAAGAATTAAGATTCTAATAAATTATTTTGTTGCGTCATTCGTATTTAAATTGTCATTGCAAACATACATAGGTTGTATAAACGATTTTTGAAAAATTTCCCGAGGAATTTTCACACATTTCCATTAATATTTATCGAATAACATATTTCACTGTAAAAATATTACATTTGATATATTCTATCCGATATGTTTAGACTATATATTTAAATTACATTTAAAATATTGTTTAAAAATCGAATATTTCTTATTACGATCGTAATTATTTTAATTATAATCAGTATTCCGCAATAAAAAAAGCCTGATTTGAGCTCATATAAAAATATTATTTTTATAAATACTTTTAAGAATCTTAATAAAATATAATATAATAATATATCTCGATATATTCAGACTTTACTCGTAAAACGAGTGCATTTAACCCGAGTGTAACAATAAAATATAAAGTATGTAAATAAGATAAGGGGTCTTTGATGGTGTTGTGTAATATTTTCAATGAGAAAAAAATTAATATCTTTATTAAACCTCGTATACACACAATAAAATAATAAAGTCCGTTTATTTTATTAATATTTAAATAGCATTTATTAATATAAAAATTTTGCAATGTCGACTGATAAACCAAAGATTTCCGATTTTTTTTCTGTATTGCAATATATACAGAAAAAATACGGATTTTTATAAACTATGAAAAATTATCGTGTCAAGTTGTACTTTTTTTTAGTTTTTCAGTATTATAATATTTTGACATAATTTATTTTAAAAGTCAAATATTAAGTGTAGCAAAAACGATTCGTCATAAATCCTCCATATTTATGCGAAAATTATAATGAAATAAAAACGTCGCAAATAATATTTTGATAAATTTATAATTTTAATTTTAATATTTTCACTGAAAAAATATATTGTTAACGAAAAAATTTTTTTACTTAAATTTGTAAAAAATAAAATTTATTTTTTAATCACTCTCTTTTTGTAATAACTTTCATTTTTAATATTTAAATAAAAAGAAAAATTATATATATATATATATATATATATATTCTTTTTTGTTTTAAAATGTAACTTTTTACAGTATTATATTATATACAACGATTCCTTTTTTTAAAACAGTTTTTAGTCGATATTGTGCATAAAATAGTCAAAACATGTTTATGCTATGATTGTTTTCTATTATTTGAAGCAATTTTTCCGCAAAATTTATTACAATAACGAGTTGAAACAGTTTTTTTTTCTCAGAAATTACTTACCGTCATTCATAATATTATATATAATATATAAAATAATTTGTTCATAAGAAACAATTCGCTTCTCAAAGCGATTCTCGTATGAAAAATAATTAACTACTTTTTAAATAAAAAGTTAATATATAAAACAGATTAAAACTACTTAAGTATCATTTTTCATTGGTCACATTTTTACTGGAGCACTGTTTAACGTTTCTTAATCAAAAATTATAATATTATTGTCAGCAATAAAAACATAATACATTTGGCTGTTTAGTCTGAAAATCGTTATATAAAAAAAGAAGGCTAAATTAAACTTAATTAACTATCAGACATTATATATACATTATCTACTTTTTTTCATAATATACGTAAATTGATAATAATAATCGTTAAGTTTTTATCCGCTTGTTAAAAATGAAGATTTAATCTTTAACGTTAATTTCTCATTGATAAATAAAAGGATTTTTAAAATTGATTAATAATAGTTATAATATGTCTAATAATATTTCATTATGTGCTTTTTTTATTATAGATTAGATTTGAAAGTACTTATATAGAGTACAATTATATTTGAAAAAAATGTTTTTTTGTATTTTTAACACGATTTCACCTTTGTATTTTTCGTTATATAAATCGTACAATGTAACTTTATTTGAATATTTTTAATAATAATATAAATTATTTAGTATTATATAACATAGTCTATGATAATGCATTCTATTTTAAAATCTAGTTGTCATGTTTTACTTATAATAAACAAATTTAATATGTTTGCCGTTTTACTTCACGTTTCATTAAGAAAAAAATATGATGTGTGATAAATTTTAATATTAAAAAATTACCATGAATAATTTATTCAAATCAAAATTAAATATAAAAAAATATTTTTTCCTGGATATATTTAAATATATAATTAAAAAAAGAGATAATTAAATTTTGCAAATTCTATAGGATTTTCTGATATTGTGCAATTATTGTATTTTTGTTGGATATAAAAACAGTTTAAAATATGACCTCAAAAAAAATAGTTTAATGGGTGAGACGTTCCTTGAACTTAATAAATCCGTTGAAAATTTGGAATAATTTATGTGAATTGATTTTTTTTCTATTCTCGATGAAATAAAAAAAATTCGGCGCCATTATAATTTTGGGTTACAAAGCAAAAAAAAACAACCTTCCTTTTTTTATTTTATTTTTTTACAAATATGTGTTAATTTGATAATAAAATTTAATTTTGAAATACTATCAAATGCTTTATCATAAGTTATTATTGAATATAAGTGAACCCGAGTACGAATTCGTTCGCGGATCCATCGGTGTGTGATTAATCTTTTTTGGGTGTTGAGAAAATAAGCTCTACCATATTTAATATCAAATTGTTCTATTTAATAAGCTCTATTTAATATTAATATTAGATGAAAACGAATTTAAAATTTACAAAAATGTATTTAAATCATGGTTGTGGAAAGTGTTGCTTGGAGTATATTGTGTTCCTCCTTATTTACGAAATTATCAAAATCAACCTAAAATTGTATGATAGATATTGAAACATTTTACACGAGAAAATATCGTAATAAATTGAAATATAGTATGTTAACGATATATATTTTAAGTTTTAACAGTATTTAAAGAGAAAAAAAAATGCTAGTAGACAAATATAAATGCTGACGGCGGCGCGCGGCGGCGTTGTAGCATTTTATGTATTGATCATTTAAGTAATGCTGAATTAAAAATAGTTTGTCTTAATTTTCAAAATGTCGATTTATTTTTTGCACCATGAAATATTGTTTGATTTTTTTTGAATTTGATCTTTATTCTTAAAGAATATGTATGAGTAATCAAAAATTTGATACATTGCAGAATTTACTTAGTTATATTATATTCATAATAATCCATAGCAACATGCAAACGAATATAATTTTTTATACTATAATGTAATGAAATATTCATGTTTTAATTGCTTGTAATAATGACAATCAATATATAATATTATACTCGTATAATAATAGAATATATCAGAAGGAAAATGGCGCAAAACCTAATCGATCGCAATGAAATTTTTAAGAAAAAATAATTAATGAAAACTCAAAATATAAACAACAAATAAAAACGATTTTCGGTTATGCGGTTTCAAATATCTGAAAAAAAATTTTGTCGATATGCGCGTCAAACAAGTCCAATAATTTGTTTGTCAGCTAAAAATTTTCAACTAGACGTGAAAATTTATCGGAAATTGAAGAAAATACGCAGAATACTCCGCTCTAATAAAATATTATGCTAATACCTCAATCGTACTAATTGGTTTATTTACAAAACGAATTTTTGAAATCGTAAATTAAACAATCACATTCAACACTTTTATCCATCATATCGAATACTGTATCGTTTCGTTTTATGAAAAATTAATATTTATTAATTGTACGACATTTAATATGACAATAACGTTCATATGCAAGTAATATTGCGAAATTTGAATCTGTGACCTGTTGCACACCAGACAATCGTAATATTAATTAGACTATCGATAATCATCAGTAATTATCGTGTAATAACACATATCAATATAAAGAATTTATAATGAGTGTATTAGGAAACATTATGCCGAAATAATTAATGTTTTCTTATTCTGATTAATATCATATTTGACTAATGACATGATATTTAGGAAAAAAATATATATATATATATATATCAAAAGAGAGCAAAAAAATTAAAAAATAAGAAAGTCAAACAAAAAAAATAATTAAAAAATATATAGTGCCTGTGAAAAAACCAAAGAATATGCGAACTATTAAAAGTTAAAATACCTTCACATTGACCCAATGACCCGCATGAATCCGACGAGACGACGTTATCTGTTATTTTTGCCACAGAAAATTCAATGTCGAAATATCGTTTATATATATATATATATATATATATATATATATATATATATATATATATATATATATATCATAAAATTTTCATTACTATCGGTTCAAAATGCCGCATAAAGAAAATGAAATCCGACAACGAGAACGGCAAACAATATTCACGAATACATTATGATAAACGTTTACGACGCGAAAAACGGCAAACATGCGATTTTATTAGATGCAATTTGTTAATTTAATTCACAACGCGATGTGCACACATACTCACGCACGTGCATGACATTCGAAAATTGTACCCGCAATCGAGTTGCAATTATCGCGTTTGACTATCTTATTACGAATCTCGGGTTCAACATCCAACATTATGTAGACTCTTTGGAAAGTGGGTAAATTGTCATTTCTTTCCTAGGTTGTTTCATGTGGTTTTACAACTCTCGGTTCCTTCATCGCGCACTATTAATTAATTATAATTAATTCACTATATCATACTGTACTCGATTCATATCGTTATGCAACCACCGTCTTCGCCTGATTTGGCTCCGTGCGATTTTTGGCTATTCGGCAAACTCAAAAAGCCAATGTGGAGATAAAAATAGAATCGAAGGAGGTCTTGAAGGCTATACCAAAAAAAAAATGTAAAGACTATTGCGACTGTTTTGAGGACTGGAAAAAGCGTTGGCAAAAGTGCGTTTTATTGGACGGGGATTACTTTGATTTGAAGATAAATAAACAATTTACATTTTATAAACAAATTCACATTACTTTCTCATCATAGTGTTATATCTCAGTTTGTGAAACAATATTATTAATAGATACTTAATACTTTTTACTCTAATCCTCGTCATAATCAATAGTTTTATTCTATAATCTGACATTTGGAGAAAAAACGTTTGCGGCTGCTGAGAAATATTTCAGGTACAATTCTTTATGACTACAATTATTATCAGAAACATTCTTTCTTTCGAAGTCGTCTAAGATTAGCTAGATACTACTTTTCAATTTGTTTTGCTTAATTCATTTTACATATTTGTTTTTTTGACGAAATATATCGAATCAATATTCAATATTAAAAATATATTTTTATATCAACTATGAAATGGTGTAAAATTATGTTGACTATTTATCAATCCAATATATTTTAATATATCATAAATGAAAAACGTTCACAAACCACGATATATTTACAAAATGGATCATTTTTTTATTTACACTCATAATTTAAATATTGACAAAGTTATTGACATATATGACGGGTGACACTTGGTTAAATTATTGATAATTTAAAAATTCCATGACAATTATTTTTAGATACGTCTGTCCTTTATAACGATCTAATTTTATAATATCAATTTCATACATTCTAAGATCTTCTTTATCAATTAATATCAAGTACAATATAATAATGTTATCATTATTTTGTTTTACCAAGTATAAAAATTTAAGTTACAATACGATAAAAAAATCATCAGAATGTAGGCTCATTGAAAATATTACGGATTTACAAAACTAGTCATTTTACTTATTTACATTTTTTTAATATAAAAATATTTTCTTCATGTCAGTGTATTATTATTAATTATTACTGATTATTATAATGCAATAAAAACATTAGCAATATCTCCAACTGATAAAAACTAAACTGATGCATTAATAAAATTAACATGTAATTAGAGTTTTTGTATTATTTATTAATAAAATTTATTATTTTTATTCTGTTTCAGCTCAAATTATATTTTTCTATTTAGTATTTTACTCTGGTTTAACGGCAATGTTTGCAATATGTATGAAAGGAATGTTGTCAACGCTGAAAGATTCAGAACCAGCATATAAATTAAGTTCCTCTTTAATAGGTAAATCGTTATTTTAAAAACATTGTATTTTCTAATTGATATTGAATGATTTTTTTTAAATTAATCTCTTGTTAACAGGTACAAATCCGGGTGTAGGCTTTAGACCTTTGTCCGATAGAACAGAAGAAGGTTCGCTAATTTGGTATGATTCAAAGAATGCCACGCAAATTCAACGATGGGTCAATTTAATTAATACATTTTTAGAAAGTAAGCATTATTGCCAATTTTTATTATTTCATTCCAATCAAATTAATTCTTTAATATTATATATTAAAAGGTTATTTTAAACGCTGTAAAATACAAAGAATTATTAGATTAATATTATCAATTATTTATTTTATAACCACTCAGATAAATGTTATAAATTAATCATTTGATCTTATTAGATTAGGTAATTGACATTTGTAAAGTAGGATGAGAAATTTTAATCTTAATCTTATTAAAAATTAAAAAAAATTATAACAAAGTAGAAATAATATGTTGATTTGAAATGTTTAACATTGTAAGTTTCATGTTTCATATAAAATAATAAAATGTGATATAGATAAGTTAAAACGTTTTCTAGTTGTATTGCAAAGTAACAGACGATGTAATCTTTCAGCGTACTTAGTGCCCGACAAGCTGCCCGGTGGTGGACGAAATCAGGTGGAATGTGACTTCGAAAAACCGGTGCCAGCTGGAAAAGTTTGCGCTGTGGACGTTCGGTCGTGGGAACCCTGCAATCCCAATGCTAACTACTCCTATGATCACTCTTCGCCATGTTTCTTCTTAAAATTGAATAAAGTAATTACCTAAAATATTATTTTTGACAACAAATATCAAATATACATATTTTTTTATTCGTATCTTATTTGCATAAAACACTCGTTTGTATGATTAAAACTTCTATACGATTATATACTCGTTTTTAAAGGTTATATATATATATATATATATATATATATATATATATATATATATATATATATATATATATATATATATATATTAAAAAACAAAATTTTATTTAAAAAAAATAAAATTATTTCTATTGATAAAGTTATTAATCAATATTAAAATCAATTAATCATTATTTTTCAAATTAGAACCGCCATCACATTATAATTTTATGCATAAAATAAAAAAAAGTAGAAAACATTTGTACATAATTTATCTTTTTATATATAGCATGTTAACCAAATGTATTTAATTTTTTTTTAATTTTATAAATTATATATTACGTTTGTCATTTTTAACTATTACATTAATTATTTAAAGCTTCTCTCTGAGGAATAACTTCATAGAATATATTAATAAACATATAAAAGTTAATTATTATATAATATAAAATTAATTCAGAAAAATAAAAGTTAGAATTTAGGAAACAATAGCAAATATCGAAAAAGTATATAAATACATCACTGCTATGTAGCAATTGATGTTTAAATTATAAAATCAAAGTTTGTCATTTGAGAGAATGATAGATATTTAATGATAAAAAAGTGATCAAAATTCCATTGCAATATTTAAATTAATTTGGTTAACAAGTTACGCACAAGCTTTAACTATGATATATGTAATTTTATAAATTATATACACTTTAATTCGTGATTTAAAATGTAATTTTGAAATATTAGTCGATTATACACTTTTGTATAATGAAAACTTTTTGAACAATTCAAAAAATGCAATTTTTATTATCTAAAGAAATCTTGTGGTTGATATGAATTTAATGATAGAAAATTTTTCTAAACCTGTTTTTTCTGCGGATATATTATTAAGAAAGAAAACTTTTTTAATGCGAGAATTTCTTTTAAATATAATTTGTATCAAATATATTCCTAATCAATTTCTTGTTAAATCCGGTTTTGTTGAGCTTGTACTAAGGCGAAATAAACGAAATTACGAAGCGTTTACAACCTTCAATTTTATTTATTTACAAAAATCAAACGCTTACAATGTAACGTCATTATTATATTGACAATTTTTATTTATTTATTTATTATTATTTTTTTTTTGGAAGAAAATCAAATATATCGTTATGAAACACACGTGTATTTCACGTGCGCAATAATGATAAAATTAAATAGAACGTGTCGTTTATAAATTTACTCATTTCCCTGTTTGCCAATACAATATATGTTACTACTTGTGCAAATATTAAATTTGTAAACAGTAATATTTTCACCTTCGAATGTTTTTCTACTAAATTAAATTGACATTCCAACAATTTTCGTTTTACAGATTTACGATTGGATACCAGAATTCTACGACGATCCAGATAATCTTCCGGAGGACATGCCCGAAGAATTAAAGACGTACATTAGAGAATTAGCCCCTCAACAAGTAAGTCTTTTTTTTTTAATCGGCTATTATATATTAAGATAAAATAAAGATAATATATCTTCGTTGTACCATCATATATTCATTCAGTACATCATATTGTGACTAAAATTGATAACGTGCATCGCCTATAAAAATGATTTAATATCGTGACATTATTCGAAATATGATATATTTTTCATTTACTTTTTATTTTTCAATATGTGTGCGTATAACGTTAACGTTCTAATCTATAAAATCGTCAATTCAATTAGTACGATAAAAGAGAATCGATGAGGCTATATGATGTGAAACATGTTCAACTAGCGTTTTTTTTTATACGTAAATAAACCAATTTGCGTCAACGGCTAAAGAACTCTTCTTTTAGCGTGTTTCAGATAAATGAAAACTAAACAAGCAGATAAACTCGTCGAGAACGATTTTCGATATTTATTCAGCGAATTGAATCATTATATTCTACGTACACCAATACAATATATATATATATATATATATATATATATATATATATATATATATATATATATATATATATTATTGTTCTTCATCCTCATAAAACATTAATTCTGTACAATTAGTAGACATATTTGATGTATTTCATATGTATAATTAAAAGAAAATTTTTTTTCAGAGAAAACAAGTTTGGATATCATGCGGAGGAGAAAGTCCAATCGACAAGGAACTTCTGAATACGAATGCCATCAAATATATACCAACTCGTGGTCTTCCCGAATATTATTTTCCATATACAAATACTCCAGGATATTTGAGTCCATTGATAGCGATACAAATTTTGAGACCACCCTGTAAGTACTCATATTATATTGAAAGCGTTGTTTAGTGCGAAAATTAATTAGGTCAATTGATTAGGTGTGGCCCTTATCGTTTCTTCATCTTGTTATTGGGGACATTTGTATTAAATACCACTTAATGTATTGTTTTTTTTTTTAGATATATTAGATATTACGCTTTTATTTATAAGATATTTTATATAAATTATATTCAAAATTGAGACGAAGATACATTGAATGTGTTTAAAAAAATCTAACTGAATCTATTTTTAATTCTAGGAACATATATTTATTTATTTCTAATAATCCTTTTTTTCAAATGAATTATATACAATCTTAACCAAATTATCGTTGGAAAAAAATAATCTGAGTAAACAGAAACTTACTAATTTGACCTCGTATAGTAAAAAAGTGTTAATATTTGAAAAAAATGACTAAGATTTTATATAAGACGCCGCTATTTGTTTTTCATAAATTATGTAAAATAATCATATTTTCAATAAAATTATACATATATGATCATTTTTAAAACTAATTGCTCATAACGAAATATTCAAGTAACTAAATATCCCCAGAAAAGTTGGATAAAGTAAATATTTATGATTGATTAAAGATATAAATTTTGACATCATAGTAAAATTTGATCATTTGCTTTTCTTAAAAATGTTCATTATTAATTTCATATGAAAAATTTACTATAATTAAAATTATTAACTTTAAATTTATTCATTTTTTCCAGTAAACAGGATCATAAATATCGAATGCAGAGCTTGGGCCAAGAATATTATCTATGTTGGTGGTCAACGTGATCGCCAAGGTTCAGTGCATTTTGAACTTATGATAGACTAATTTAACAAATTAATAGTATATTTTTTATTATTTAAATTATACATAAAACATATAAGATTATAACATCTATATATATATATATATATATATATATATATATATATACATACACACACACACACATATATATATATATATATATATATATATATATATGTGTGTGTGTGTGTGTGTGTGTAAAATGGAAAGGTTTGAAAGAAGATTTTTCAAAAGTTTAACTTTCGTCATATATAACTGTGTACTTAAATTTAAATTACATCGTTAAACATACATTAAAGGTGTTATATGTGTGTGTACATGTATGTATGTATATATGTATGTATTGTTAATAAATGATTATCCTTAGGGTTAATTAAATGTTGGATTGTTGTACATAATTATTGAGTTATTTTTATATAGATTTATTTATGTATTTGAAGATCAGGCAGATCGTGCGAGTAAATATATACTTTTTTACATCAATTACATATTATTATATTTATTTTACGAACGTTTGTGTATAAAACTATACAGGAGATTATATATAATTCCGCTTAAAATTAAGAATTAAAATTATTTTTGGAAACAAATTTAAAAACGACTGCTTTGCATATGATTATTATGCACTATGTTAATATATATATATATATATATATATATATATATATATATATATATATATATATATATATATATATATATTATTGATAATTAATTTATTTGATTATTTGTTAAATTGGACGAGGTATATATAATACATTTGTACTTTTATTATTAATGTAAACTTGCTTAGAAAACAAGTCGTATACCCTGTTACATTAAATGTCCAAAAATACAAATATACCTGTATATTTAGCGTATTATATAAAAATATTTTTTTATAAACAAAATTATAGCAAAACGTCATATTAAAAAAAAATATGTATTAATTAATACATGATAATAAAGTCATATAATTTAGATGTTTATATTTTTGTATGTTAAACCTTAGTTAATACGTAGCATTCGAATAAAAAATATGAAAATCATGAGTAAAAATATCTTTATTTATGATTAAAAAAATATTTTTAAAATTAAGATAAGAACATATGATTCTTCTTAAATCCTTTTAACTTTTTGCGAGGTTCGATTATTTGCCATAACAAAAACTTCAAAAATAAATTAGCTTTATAATAAAAACAAAAGGTACATATATGTATTAAGAATATGTAGTTTTAAGTAATTTTTAATTGTTTTTTTTAAGTAGTTTAATTCAGCTTTATATTAAACATCACTATAAATGAGGATAAGGTAATGTCGCAAAATATAAGTCAAAATAAAGAACTTGCGAAAGGTACATTGGGTTGTAGAGTTTTTAATCAAAAGTAAAAAAAAAAGAAACAGATACGTTTCCACGACCAAACATCTGATTTAGGAATAAATGAGGATCAATTGAGGTATGAGCGATAAATAATGATTTGTTTTTTTTTTGGTATATTGTTTAATAATTTTCATGAAAGACAAGCAACATGTTAACATAAAAATATACCAAATTCACAATTCGCTTTATTTTAGATGCTCATTCATATATGGCATCATTAAATTATATAATTAAATCCATAAATAATCAATACACACAAAAAAAAAAATTTTATAAATACAACATCGATGTTCATATTGCGTCTAAAATATATCAGAATTCATCTAACAGTATTATTTGCTTGGAATATTTAGGTCCATTCTCACTTTTACGTTCAGATATCAAAGAAATATTTCGATAGAATAAACATGCATTATGTTGACGATTTATTTGTTTGCATATATTTTATTGACACTTACTGACATGACATACAGTACGAATAATCCCCTCCCCAATGACGACGATCTATTCAAATGCATAAAAATCATAATGATACTCTTCTAACAATTAGATATATTATTATATTATAAACGAATTTATTCAATGGCATGTCAAATCTTTAAAGCAAAAAACAATATAAGAATAAATTAAAATCGATTGTTATATAACTCAACAGTGGATCCTCAATGTACGCAAATTTCTTAATATAATAATATATGACTTAACAATTACTTTAAATATACACAGTAAATTTCTAATTCGTTATTAATAGGGGTACAATAGGATATAGTAAATATAGAAAGCAAACTTTTTTTATATAAGAAGGTTTCTTACTTTTATGATAAATGAAATTAATAACAAATAACGTATGCAATGAACATTAAATAAATTTAATAAAACATGTAAAAAGAACTAATTAAAAAGAAATGAAAACACGTATAATAAAAGATTATTATTACGTAGCAATAGACTGTTTTAAAAAAGTTAATTTGGAAATATAAACAGTTCTTATTTTTCATATCCCCAAAAAAACTTTTAAAATTGGCATCAACAATCCATTGCAAAATATATATTTGTGTGAATATTATTAAATTAACAAATACTTCAACGTAAATAATATCTCACACAATATAATCCCTTAAATCTAGAATCTACGATATGATAAATTAGTATACCTATTTTCACATAAACACGATTTTAGTAATAGGGGACGCACATTTATCCCCAATTATTAAAACAGTTCTTTAAATCGAGGATCTAGTGTAGGAGAAAAATCAAAATATCTATGCCCTGAACATATAACTAGATTTGATAATAGAGAATCAATAATTCTCAGATTATCAAATTAGTTATAATATATATATTTTGATTTTATAAATATAACATCGAGTTTCATATCATCAAATATTTTTTTGCTTACAAGATTTTTATTGCTCATTAAAAACTTTAATATCAATTATGATTTTGATGCATTTATTTTCATGTAACAATAATAGTTTAAAATATAAAGTAATGAGATGGAGCAACATGGAAATTACTTTAATATATATATATATATATATATATATATATATATATATATATATATATATATATATTAAAAATAAAAATAAGCAAACAATGTAGGAATATACAGTTGAGTAATATTTTTAATGATAAATTGATAAATATAGTTAAAGACTAGACTGTACACATAAATATTTATATTTTAATAAAAAGGAAAAATTAACTAAAGAAATTAGGAAGAAAATAAGGTGATAGGAAATAATTATCACAATCTAATATATATATATAATTAAAATATATAATATTTACATTAAAACAATAATAAAATAAACACATAAAGATATATATATATTATATACAAATATATATGTATATTTATATATATATATATCTTTATGTTTTCGTGTGTGTTTGTGTGTGTGTGTGCGCGCGTGTCTACGTGTCCAAATAGTTGCGAGCGCGAATGCGTGTGTATAATGAGTAAGAATAACTCAATTTTGAATAAATAACAAAAACACAATACAATATTTATAACAGAAAATTTAAATTACGATGAAAAAATATACATATTAGAATTATTAATAAAAATATACATATTAGTATTATTAATAAAAATATAAATATTTATAAAGGTTTATTAATAGTTTATATGTTTTCTCTTAAAATAATTAATATACTACGAATATATATACAAATAAAACGTTATATGAATGTTTCTACAGAGAAAACATATATACATATATAATACATACACAATTCTAAAATCACATATTTTGTTCGAAACTTACTACACATTCAGTTGAAAAGACAAGAAAATAATATATGAATTACTAATAATATTTCTCTTTTGAATTTCAAGAGAATTCATATATATATATAAAACTGTATAATAATTAAAATTAAATAACTCAAGTTGATAAAATTAATTTGAATTATAAATTGAAATAATCCAACAATTCTCCGTAACATTTGCTGTGTGCCTTTATGGGGAAAATATAATTAAAAAAAAAAAATCTATGTGACTAAGGATGTTTATAAAAGGTATAAAACTATCAAAGACAATACTTCTGAAATTCTCTAATATAATGTTGATCAGTCTTTTAAAAGCAAAATGAATGGGATGATAAATATATCAATAATATATTATATTAAATAATATTAAAAGGATTTAAACAATCGTCAATGCTCTACAACAAGTGCAATAAAGTAGAACTGTTTATAAACAACAAAAAAAAAACAACAAAAACAATACTATTTAATTAAGATGAACAAATCTAAAGATTTACCTCTTAAATTCAATATAGCAATGTAAGTATGTGAAAAAAATATTTTTAATTCCAATAGTATGCGCTATTAAGATAATGAATTTAATCAAATAAATCCTTCAATATAATAAACATATTGTATAAAGTGCAACTATTCAAAAGAACTGAAAATCGCAACGATGCAATTAATTGAAGTATTTCATTTAGCAATTAACTGATAAAAAAAACTAAACAAAAAAATGAAAAAATATATAATTCAGCTGATACAACCAAGGTTTTTTGAAAAACAACTTTAAAATAAAATATGATAAATTATCATACTATAAAATTATTTAATATATATATATATATATATATATATATATATATATATAAAATTATATTCGTTGAAACCACCTATAAATGTAGATCTAAAAATTCGTTGAAACAACTGATTAATATTAATTTATATGTAATTAAATGAATTTAATATAATTAGACAAGATGATTCAATGGAATTACGATATAAATAGAAGATATGCATTTAAAAATTTTCCTGTATAGAATATAGATATACAAAAACTAACTTTGAACAAAATTTATAAATAAATAAATTTATATATATATATATATATATATATATATATATATATATATATATATATATATATATATATGTTGAGTCTTGACCCCATCAAACATAAAACAATACTTCAAATCGCTACGGCTGTGACTGAACACAATGGCTGAATATGTTACTATCATTCTTTTTCCATAAATTTAGGCACCAGCAAAGCCATATACTTCTAGTACTCTAATTTCGAAATCACCGCTTGGACACAGAGGAGGATTATTAAATGTTGCACAACGATCGGTTTTACCATATCTGATGTTTTCATCCATCCATATTGCTTGACCATCCCTATATAAAATAAAAAATATAAACAAATGATCATTTACCATGAATTAATATATCAATTTAATGAAATTAAATAATACTAATAAAATGTTATTAGAAAAATGTACTAAAATAATAAATATATATATATATATAAATATATATATATATATAAATATATATATATATATATATATATATATATATATATATATATATATATATATATATATATATATATATATATATACATACCCGCCACCGATTGTAATCATTTTCGAATCAGCGGCCATAAATAGCTCAGCTCCATGTCCTACGCGATCTGAGCCTTCCGAACAACCAACCCAAGGATATTTTGCACGATCCGGATAAAGCGAAAAAAGGAATGTTTCCCCAGTACCAAAATAAGCCTGACGATTTCCACGGTCATCTTTCATATTTCGCTCGTACCACCTTGATGAACAATACGCTCCAAATACCTGAATAAAAAATTAAAATTACAATATGCTTATTTGACAGAAAATGTTAAAATTTACAAATTACACAAAAACCTCATTATTGCAGGTTTTTATCATCAGCAGTGTGGGCTCGTGCTGTTCAACTCTTACATAGAATGTTGTTAATGAACAACCATGTTCTTCTGTGGTGTAAAGTAAGACAGGTTGATACATTGTAATACGTACTGGAAGCCACGACCACAAAGTAAACAACTGAAATGATAAATAATTTTACATAAAATAATATATAATTAAATGATAATATTACTATTAATAATGAATATTAAAACAAGAAATCGTATGGACAATAGAAAAAAAGCTTACTTCATGTGTCTTTATAAAGAAGTAATTCTGTGTTCCACAGTCACATAACATATTATTAACTCATTAAGCTCATTGTTATATTATATTAAAATTAAAAATATTTATTGACTGATCATATTAAAAACCGAATGATTTAGAAATAAATGTAAAAAAATGTTTTTTTGTAAAATTACTTTTTATGAAATCGAGCCTCAATAAGTTAATGTATTTTCTCTAATGAAAATAAAAAAATTAACACATCATTTACTACTCTGTCATAATGCTAAATGATTATTTGCTATATAAAAAATAAGCAACAATAAAAATCTTTAAAACAAAAATTTTATTATAATGTAACAAAAAATAAAATAAAATGGAGGCGTGAAATTGAAGATAAAAGCACTGCATGTTTTATACAATAAAATACAATAAATGATATGAAAATGAATATTACGCATATTTTAATAAAATTTTGTTGAAATGCGAAATGAAATTCAACATTTTTATACATCTAAACGATTCTACATAAAAAAAAATATAAATTTGTAAACCAATCAATAAGTGACAAATCAAATAAAAAACATAGATTCTACATAGGAATTGAATATGAAATTATATATAAACTATAATGCTTGTATTAAATATAATATTTTATATAAAAAGCAAAGAAAAGAGTGAGTAATAGAATGAATTAAAATAGCTTCGTTTTATATTTATATGTAATATATTTAACGCAGCATTATAATTGTTTAAAATATAGTGATTATACCTATAAATAAAAAATAATCTGATGACTTTCCATATCTACGATTATATATATTTTAGCAACATCTTAATTCAGTAACATTAATACCAAGTAAAATAATTTAATAATATTATTATTGGATAAGTGTCGCTAAAATCATGGAAGTCATTTCAACGCAAAATTTCTGTACACGTAAAAAAGTAACATTAAATTAGTGAATCAATTATTACTATAGCGAAATGAAAAAAAAAACATTTAATACGTGCTCCATTCACTCAATTTAAATATAACTTACTTCCTCTTGATCAAGTATCTGCGATTTAATTGAATGTATTGGATATACACCCATAGATAGGGCACGTGGCCCAGGAGAATGAGCACCCTATTAAGTGGCAGCATGATAACACACAATATGTTAATCTTAATAACACATTAATATGTATATGTGACTAAAAACCCTTTAGGTGCCATAAAATGGATGGGGGAGGTACATCGAAATTATCTCATATCAAGACAACAAAATTAAACCATGGGACAATTGGCACTTAAAAGGTTAATTACAGTTAAAAATATTCAAAATTGTATTCCAATTTAAAAATACATCATCAGAAAACATAAATATTTATAAATAAATAGTATAAGTTTACTTTTTCATTATTATTATTTTTTTCTAAATATGGAAGTTAGTCACGTTATAAATACGAATTATGGCAATAAAATGACACCGAGTTAGTACATTAACATTCTCAGATATATATGAAAAAAATTGTTTTTCAGGCAAAAATAATTATACAACGAATACGATACCATTTGCTTACACGTTTCGTCAGACAACTTCTGTAAAATCAAACAGTTTAAGAATGTTCAGTAGTTGAAAGTACAAATCATTCTAATTTATAAAAAAAAAACGAAAAGAAACAATAAATTCAATAAAAATTAAATAATAATAATTCACTATATGCTGTCGTTCCCAAATATGAATTTGATTTTTATTTCTGCGTGCCACATGATATATTGTATAATGGGAACCCTCGCATTATATTTTAAAAATAATAATAATGTACTTGGGACCAATGGATTTTTCTTCTTCATTGAAGAAAATGATTAAATTACACAATATAAAACATTACAAAGCATACCTCTCTGATGGTGAGCGTATGAGACATCATCTGTATATTAACTTGAGATTGGCTATTTGGTAAATTATCTGATGATCTCGACCGTACGAGCTGCCGTGATCCACTCAAAACTGATCTTGATTTGAGCAACATCTCAGTCTTTATGAATACTCGAGATATGTATTGAGAACTTAAAATTATAATACAAAAAAATATTATTAATTATTATTAATACATACATATGTATTATTATTATTGCAATATATATATATATATATATATATATATATATATATATATATATATATATATAAATCGAACTATACCTTAATCCTCTTATACTAAATGCAGTTCTTAACAATTTTGTAGGAGATACAGGAATATCCTTACAAAATTTATTAAGCGCATTTTCCACTCCATTTTTAGTAACTTCATTCATCCACTCAGAACTCTGATTAGTGGCAACTTTATGAAACAAAATTATTATTGCCATCGCAACTCTGTATAATACCTGTGAAATATATAGAAATGTTAATATACCATACATCAAGAAATTTCAATTATTAATATTTTTCATTTTTTTTACCTTAATTCCTTCATGAAAAAAGCAATCCATTACACGCACCAAATGTGAGAATGGTAACCCGGCTAATATCCACCATTCCCAATCAGCATACAATCTTTCCGCACGCACTCCGCACAATCTTCCTATATGCACCCATGCTGATTTCTATTGAATAAATAGAAGTATATAATTTATTACTAAAGTTGATGATGTATAATTAGTTAATTAACGAAACATAATATTGCTTACGGCGTGTTTTTTTGCAATTTGCATGACCGTCTTCCATGTCACCTCATATAATAATTTTGTTTGAGTGATGAACATTTTCTCTTTAGCGGCCACTAAACTTGCCATGCAGTGATAACATTCTTCCTCTGAAAATAATAAAAAAATTTGCACTACAATAATATTGTAATTTGAAATTTTTGATTTTTTTTTATAACATTTAGGACTTTTAACATAAAATGTGTATATGTTATCGACAATGAAGAAAAAACTGGTATTCTACAAATGCCTAAGCATTGTATATAAAGCTCGACGTTTTTAGATAATATTGTATATATTATAAAGTTGTAGTAATTGTGATGATAATTATCCGATCACATAGAAAATAAATACAGTCAAAAAACAAATGCATTAGTTACATAGTAACTGTATAATTTGTATTTTTTATTTATTTATTGATCTAATACAAGAGACATCGTAATCGTGAATGGAAATATTGACATATTATATAATTATTGATTATTTAATTTTTAGTAGGAGAAAAATGTTGATCATCGATGTAAGACTTAAACTCGTTAACCCATTGGCAATTTTCCAATTATATTATTTTGATATGAAACTGAGAATGGTTATGGTTACGATCAATCACACCACATTGTCGTACGATGTCATTTTGTGTTACAATATTCATTTATTTTAATCATTGACAAAATTTAAAAAAAATGAACAATCGATTTCGTAACGATGTCAAAATTTATTAACACTTACTTAATAGAATCCATTATAACGAAAAACATAAAATTATAACCTTAAATATGTTACCCACATTTTATATATGTATAATTGATCAGAGTCAACGATTTTTTTATAAAATCAACTTCTAATAAAAACTTCATATTCTATATTTAGTAATACAAACTATATACAATAATTTTTACGATTGCTGAATCAAATGGTAAAACGTAAAAAACAGAACATGAATTTATAGGAAGCATTTAAAATATAAACACTCGAAAAAATTTTAATATGAAAGATTCATAAAAAAAAATAGTTTCAGTAGCACAATGTTTCAAGAAAAATATCAACATATTTTTTTTTTGTAAATATGTATCGTTCATATATCAAAATACAATTTATTACGACATATTTTCATAGAAAATATTTCATTATTTTCGATTCAATTTCACATCGATTTTGAAAGCTAGCCTTCTTAAGGGGCAAACAGAATTTTGATATATAGTACCATATTTTAATCTAATGCTGATTTCGATAGATTTATAATTTCAGAAAACAACAGCTGATTTTTGTATTACGAAAGCCCCACTTTTAGCAATATTTTTTTTTCAACAAACATTTAAGGTGATGATTAAAATGGATCGTAAAATAAAGAAGTCACTAGCACATCTAGCATAAACCAACCGACGATTTGTATTTTTCCCCTAATTATATTTTGTTGCTGTATAGATAAGTTTTTGTAAGACACTATCAAAATTAGAATTAAAAAAAATCAGGAATTCATGCTAGAACAAAAAATTTGTGTAAAAAAGTGTATTTTTTCTTATTGGTAAATCGCGTTATTATTTTTATTATATTATAAATTAAAATGAAAAAGAATAAAACGCATTTTTATAATATTATAAATTTATAAACGTCTTCGAGACACACAACAAGAAAATTAAAATTTGGCAAGCGAAATAATTTTTGAATCAGTCATTATTGATTGTAAGCGTAATATTAAAGAGGACAGTTATTGTTAACGTAAATATGTATAAATATTCACGTACGATAACATTAAAAAGGTATATATTATCACGTTAAATTTCATTATAAAGAATGTGATGAAAATGGTCATAATCATTTATGCAATAAAACTTTTTCGTATCGCATGATATATAACAATTGAAGTAAATAATAGTTAGAAAAAAATTAAGCTTCATCACGTTGTAATTGATTCTGCTATGCAGCGGTTGCTAAGCGGTGATAAGATAAAAGGACGTAATTCTTAAAAGAAACAGCTACAGAAATAAATCTAGATAGAGAATAGGTAAAAAAACTGAGAAATATATTTACGCACGACAATTGGAAGTAATTACTTTCTTAATTAAAAAAAAAATAAATATGGCATATGTCCGTAATTTCATTTTTACCAAAAAAATATGCGGCGTTTTCTTGATATTCAATTATTACGGAGGTTTCTTTTCAATAACCTAGGAACGAAAATGGAGACCATATATTGATCTGTCGGAAAACTGAAACTCGGAATGATACACGAGTTTAATAAAAATAGAATACACGACATACGCGGTTAGTATAAATTTTTCTCTTTACAATGTTTTTCCATTAGTTTTTCTCATATAATTTTCTCAAACCGTAACACATATTGGAAAAATAAGATTTTTGTAACAAAAATCTATTCAAATAATAATCAAAATCAATAAATGTGAATAAACAAATACATGTATTAAAACATATACAACAATAAAAACACTAATATTTTACATGTAGATTGTGTATTTTTTTAATGTTTGTGACTGACACATAACATATACCATATACTATATAAGAAAACAAATACATATACATATGACACAAATTGGCAACGATTCAGATTAGGTTGCATGTAACTGCAGTAGCGTGCTTTAAGAACGCACACTGGCCAAAAGCCAAGGCCACTACCCATTGAAAACAAATTTTATTCAAATGCGACGATCGATGATATTGAACAAATCTGCAAATATAACAGCATAAATCAACTTCCATGAATTCCTTAAAGTTGCCGATGAGTTAACTAAAATAGATATATGATAGTTGCCAAGTGTAAAAAGTATGCGTCATTGATTAACGGTACATACTATAAAGTTTACAAATATCATATGTAAACAAGTCACCATATTAACAGTCAATATTGGATATTAAAAAAAAATAAATCAAAGTTCTCTTAAACATGAACAATTCTATTTCAAATATCAAAAAAAATATCTGCAACCTTTTTAATAAAATAAAATTCAAAAACATATATTGATAAAAACGATCTGTTCGTAATATAAAAATAAATATTTTACAAAACAAAATAATAAAATCGGCCTCAATCAAGATTTCATAGAGTATGCTTTGAAAAATTTGACAGAAAGGAAACCTAATTAGTTTAATTAATTTAATATAATTATTTCAATGTCGAATTCGTTGAATAATTTGATAAAATCAAATAAATCTTCGTGCAAAAAGGATATTTAATTAATATATTTTAAACACGAAAAGAAAACGATAAGATTCTGTCGTTCAATATGATACTATTAAATGCGATATAATAGTTTCATCGAAATTAATAAGAATATTTCTGCTCATCAATTTGACATATAAAAATACTGTTCTAAAAGGGTGATGACCGATATGAATTATTTTCTAATAATAATTGTTGATACAAAATTAATTACACGAAAGTAATAAGAAATGTAGTTTATATATATTAAATAGATTTCTTATTTAAGACGCCATCTCATATATTAAATTTATATGTTACCAATCTCCATTGGATTGCTGCTCCAAAATGAGATAAATTCCTACATTTAAAAAAAAATAGAACACATTGAAAAAATTCAATATACAATAAAATAATGGGAAATTTAATTAAACATTTAACAATGATACTTATATAAAAATGAGCGGTATTGATTTCATCCTGAAAATCCATCTGGATTTTTGGAATATTTGAAATATTAAAATGGAGGAAAAGGTCTGAATTATGCGGAAAGACCTGGAGCAAAAAGAAGAGGGTTTAAAATTTCCTTCAATAAAATATAAATCAAATTCTTTTTTATCTTTTGATTAAAGTCAAAGAAGCGTAATTTCTAAATTGAAATATAATATTGCGGAAATATAATTTATTTTCGTACAATACACGTATTTTACTAATTTGAAAAAAAAACCTTTATATTATACTAAAAAAGTAAACCTTTAATATCATTATACCAAGAGAATATTTAAGACAAAACCCATAAAATACCCGAACATATTTTCGTAAACATTAATCGATTCCAAAAAATTGATATATTAATATTGATTGTACTTATCTATAGTAATAAAGATAACTTCATTTTTTCACAATCATCATTTTTTTCTTTCATATTTTCAGGCTGAAATTTTAATTTCAAAAAAAAATAGCATAATATTCAGCAAAGATTCGATCAATAATTAATTGTAGTGCTAAACATTTATTTATAATAGCTGTGAATCAACGCTACAAAAATATGTCAAAATGATTTATGTGTTTTTTTAACATCGTAAAAATGTTTTTTGATAATACAAAAAAATCATTCCTTTAAAATGTTCAATTTTATATTTTACCCGGAAATAATTATACTAATTATGTTAAAATAGAACATAAATAAATAACTCATACAATGTTAAATATTTTATAAATCGAAATATATAAGTTAACAATTGTATTGCGATAACTCATTTAAACTGAAGTTTTCCAAACAAAATAGGCGATATTTAATAACATCGATTCGGTAATTTTTCTAACAAAGGATTTTTTGAATTAAAATAATGTTACTGTTAATAATTAGGAAGTATATCATTAAGTCTTATATTAAATCTATTTATTATAAAATGAAATAAATTGAAATCGATCCCAATTTTATTTGTAAACTTACCAAAATAATAATGATTCATAAAACTTTATATATAGCATGTAAACATAAGATACAAATACAATAAATTGTATCCGATAAGAAGTGATATAATAAACAAACGTTTATGTTAGTAGTATGCATAAAAAAATACTTTGCAATATTTTATTCTATAAGGAATGATTAAAATGACGATGAAATATTGAAAATCAATTTAATTTGATATAAACAAATAATAAAATAAAATTAACTGCCTATTTATTATAACAAATTAATGTTCTGAAAATTATTTCCACAATATTCAGAATATATGAAAAAGGAAATTACAAAAAGAGATTTCTTTCTTTTTCTATAAAACAATTCCAAAGGCATATTTTTTCCCATAAAAAAGTAGAATAAAAGCTTTTTATCTCAATGATCTTTATTTAAACGTATAACTAGGGGTGATTTGATAAAGTTAAAGCATTTGTTGAAAACAACGCATAATAGGATTTTTCAATGAAAACCCACATAAACAATTGACCTTTAACTGAACATAGTTAATTTAGAGGTAGAAAATATAAATCAACGTTTACTTTGAGTATATATGTTTGACCTAAAAAATGGGCATATTCTTTAAATGAAATAAAAATACAGGTTTATAATTACTAGAATAGTTACAATGATTTATATATATATATATATGTGTGTGTGTGTGTGTGTGTGTGTGTGTGTGTGTATGTATGTATGTATGTATGTATATATATATATATATATATATATATATATATATAATTAAATTATATTAATTGACGTCCTGTATATATCATGTCAAAATATTTAATATTAAAAATAATAATCATCAAAGAAAATTTAAATAATTGTTGCATTGAAAATACTATTAAAAGAAATCACGGGTATTTGTTCATTTTATTGTTTATTTCATAATACATCTTCAGACATTTAAATTTTGTGAAAAAATATATTTCAAAAGTCAATACTTGAAACAAAATATTATAATTTCAAAACTAATGAAATGATATATTTGAAAATTCATATCAATTTTCATTGAATTTACAATAATACTAAAGAATAATAGTAGAACAATTGAAAAAAATCCTTAAAATTCTTAACACACACCAGGTGTGAATTCTTCTATTGATATATAGAATGTCCCCCTTTTAAATTTTTATTAAGTATTGTATATTCATATTGAATCAACAACCTTATCTACGAATAGTGTTAATAGAAGATGTTTAAATGAAAATTTTAATCGTCGCATAAGACCACCGTATTTATTACCGTACGCAATAGATAATTCAAAATGCAAATATAGATAACAACGAATTTTAGAATATATAAATAATATGTAAAATTACGAAAAAAATATTAAAATTTGAGACTGAACAAGCGTTACTCTATGTACGAGATTATAACAGATCCTTGATATTGGGTGCGTTAAAAAAAAAAGTATCGTTGCATTTTTTCGAACGAAACGAGTTTACAAAATGACGCAATGTTCTATTTAGATTTTTTTTAAACGCACATTAATTTCAATCACTTTTTCATATGACAACATTGTATTTTACATGTACGTTTAAATAAAAATAAATCTGCGACATTGCAGACAGAGTGGAACCTTGACTTGGATTAAATGATTGAATTTTTTATTGTTGAAAAAACGATCGATAGATCATTATATCTGGTTAAATTAAAATAAATATTTTGTTATATTTTAAATTAAAATGAATACCAATTATATTATATTAAATTATTAAAAAAAAAAGAAAAGACAAGAAATTATTTAAATGACAACGATAAAGAATAAATAAACTAATAATAATATTCAATAAATATACTAATAAAGAATATGTAATTATAATATTTTTTTTCGACTTAAAAATATTTTTAATTGTATTATAATTTAATATTTTCACGCGTAAAACAAACATTAAAAAATCTAGTTAATTATGTTGTTGTAATATAAAATATAATTAAGACAATTAAGCAAAATATATTAACGTAAAAGATCGGTAAGAAAAAACGCATTATAGAATTGACATTTTTGTATTTCTTTCAAGAATTATCGAATTCAAATTCGATCCTTGTAAAGAAGTATTAATAAAAAAATATGGAAGAATTGTCATGACTTTCCAAGTAAAACAAACGTATTCAAGATCAAACAAATGTCACATTAATTTAAATTAGCATACTTATCGACATCACAGTAGCTATGATAACCGAACAAAATAAAATAATGCAAAGAAAATATGTGTATATGTGTATCACAACAATATTGCTGAAAATAACTATAGAGAATTCAAGCCAACGACTTAATAAGGTCAATAAGTGGGAAATGCGTAATAACAATTTGGTTTTCTTTTAAAATAATAAAATTTCAAACTCTTTTTTTAAAAAACTACGTAATATTTATATTAAAATGTAAAAAGGAAAATTCAAATAATTTGCTACTTTCAAGTTTAAGGTAACTAGGATATAGCTGAAAAAAGAGGAAGAGAGTGAGTAAGTAAACTTCAAAACGATATAATAGTTATCATAGCAAGAATTTAAAAAACTAATCAACCAAAAATTAATACATACACATTTACGAATATGTGTTTTCAAAATGGTGCACAGGGAAGAAAAAAGAAGTTACTATTAATATTATGAAGCGTTATCACAGTGAATTGTAATAATTATCAAACATAAAAAGTTAAAAAAAAGCAAGATATGATCGCAATAATATGTAATAACAGTAGTCCAAAAAAACATTAAATAACATTTTTTTAAATAATATTATAAATATAAACATTTAAAAATATTAAATATATATTTAAAACATACGAAAATGTATGTATAATTTCTTGTATTAAATGGACAAAGATTCAACAAGTGTTTTTTTTCTATATTTGCATATCTATGGCTCGATGAAAAGATAAATTGCGAAAAATGAAATAATAAAAAGGAGGAACTGTGTAAAAAAATGGAACAAAATTTTTTAGGAAATATTAAAGAAATAAAACAAAGTATATATACGAAAATTCATGTATGAATAGAATAACAAAAAAATAAATAAACAGTTAATTATTCTGAATCCTTATTATTATTCAAAATAATGGAATAATTTTAACATCATTGAATCTTTGTATGTTTTATGTTTTTAATACACACACACACACGCACGCGCACACACACACACACACACACATATGTATGTGTGTGTGCGCGTGTGTGTACACGCACGCGCGCGCACACGCACACACGCACACACACACACACACACACACACATATATATATATATATATATATATATATATATATATAATATTATCTGTCAGAAACAATGCATTTTTTTTTATATATAAAGACAAACAGCTCTGAATGGAAAAATTATACAATTTTCATGTAAACGTATTAAACGCTCAATAAAATTCAGCCATTATACAAGTCGACTATTATTTCATAAATATCTTTTTTATATATTCTCAACCATAAGAAAAAATATGCTCTCAAAAATGATATTTCAGTTCCACAAACACTAAATAAAATTGTATAAATGAACGAACATAAAATTTTATTATATCGTTGCATCACTTTAATTATCGTTGAAAATAAAAATTAATTCAAAGCATCATTCGAATGATACAATACGAATAAAATGAAATGAATTTGTTTTATATATTAGTAATATATATATATATATATATATATATATATATATATATATATATGTGTGTGTGTATGTGTGTGTGTGTGTGTGTGTATTATATATATATATATATATATATATATATATATATATATATATTTCAGTTATAAATTATATAACTGAATCACTGACGCATATAATAGTCAACGATTGGATTGCGTTAAAAAAACAAATTTACAAAGAAGTACAATAGATTGACGGATATAAATTGTATAAGTATTTAATAGAAAAAAAAGGAAATTAAGTTCGAATTGGTTTCAAAATTGAAAAACGATTACGCGAATTTATCGTCTTTTTATAGTATATAAAATGATCCACAATTTAACGGATGGTGAAAAATGAAAAATATTTAAACACTGAAATAAATCTCAATATTTAATAAATAAATTTAATTTAGTACAAAGACGTAATGCAATTTAGCTGAAACGTATAAATTTAATCGATAAATTAGAACAATAAGCAGAGTTTTATTTTTTAATTTGTATTGAAAATTTATTGTTATAAAATTAATTACAAAAAATGCAAATTACCAAAAAAGGGAGAAACAAAGGCGAATATATTTCCGACGTAAAAGTGATTGCCGACTCGAGGGTTCTGATTTTATTGGGGTGAGGATTCGAAAAAGTTGCGTGGCTGAGCGCCTTTAATATACAAAGGATCTCAACAGGGTCGAAAAAGGTCGCAATGGTATGAGGAAAACGCCGAGTATCGATCCAGGCCAGAGAAAATATATCCAGCCGTGTCTACGTGCCTAGAAATATTTTCCATTGAGTCATGAAATATCGACTGAAAAATACACGGGAGAAAAAGCGAGGCCGAAAATCTGCCGTCGTGAAAAATTTTCAACGTAACTAATCCAAATTTATATTCAGTTACATGACATCGGAGCGATCGTAATACGGTCGTAAAACCGCATATCGAATGAAAAATAAACAAATAACCGAAAATATATCGACATGTGTATTTCAATATATATATATATATATATATATATATATATATATATATATATATAAACTGTTCCCTTAATTTGCGCAAATAGGCTATATTTATGCAATTTTTATTATACATATATCGTTCAATTATACATCAAAAAATTAGAAATGGATCGAATCATAGGAAACAAATATACAAATATGCCAAAAATAAATAAGGAATATCTAAGTAGCCATTTAACTAACGATAATGCAAACTAACGTGTATATATATATATATATATATATATATATATATATATATATATATATATATATATATATATATATATATATATATATATATATATATATATATATATATATATATATATATATATATATATATATATATATATATATATATATATATATATATATATATATATATATATATATATATATATATATATATATATATAAACAGAACAAATATAATTGAGGTCGATGAATCAAATATTTTTTATCACACGACGCACATGGCCAACTGTATTAGATAACAATGGTATGCGAGCATATGTGCGAAATAAACATAATTTTTTTTACATCATTACAAAATTAAGGTTAAATCACAGAAGAGTTTCAGAATTATGTAACTCATTCATTCTTTACCAGGTTATCCGATCAAAATATATTGAGAGGAATTCCGTGAAAAAATTTAAACACGCTTAAAAACGAAGTCGTATTGAATATTTTGCATATTAATTTGCTATTGCGTTAAAATCAAAAGTATTAGATATTTATGTGACTAAATGCACACAATCACTATCATTCACTTTAAATGACATATGTATTTAACTAACCGCTTACTCATTCATCACGAGAAATAAAGATACGAATAATTTAAATAACATCTGCATAATCAAATGCCGTCGTTAATAATTATTAATATAGGATATTTTGCTTGTTTACACTTCATTGAACACAAACGAAGTAACAAATATATAGATTATAATTAAAATTCGATATATGGCTGTTTAGTTTACGCTTCGCCGATTCACAATACGCGATGAAAAATGAGAAAATTCAACGAGGACACTAATAGGAAAAAATATATAATTCAATACAATAATGACGTATCTCGAATTCGGAGAATACATTATTAAAATTTAATTAAAATCACGTATACGATAAAGCCTGAATTTGCAATCCTACAATATATAATATATATTTAAAATAATATCAAATATGTAGATTTTCAAAACAAAAATATAAAAGAACAAATTTTCGTCGTTTTTTTATCGAAGGACGCTTTAAACAAACAAACAAACAAACAACACACACACACACACACACACACACACACACACACACACACACACACACACATATATATATATATATATATATATATATATTACAAAACACAAAAAACCTTTTATTTCAGTTATAATATATTCTCGCATATGTAAAGAATATTTTTCTTTGATGTTAAATAAAAAATGTAAAACAGCGCTCTCTCAACGAAGATAAAATGAAAAACAAACCTAGCCATCAAGAGGGTGAGAAAAATTTAACATAGAAAATCTAAGATCTCTTTTTTTACATACATTTTTCGAATAGAATGATTTCCTTTGCAAATAAAAAATGCATAATTCATAATGTAATGAAAAAAAAAGAGCCGAAAACATTAATAAGTAAACGAGCGCCGATTATTTTAGTCAAATATATACTCGTATGCGTAATGTAAGATAAAAATAAAATGAAAAAGGCTTTGTTTATTCTTTTCAAGAGAATAAATAGAATACTATGGAGTATATGTTTTTAAAATTAAGACGTTCCAGTATAAACCGGTACGTAAAAAGTATTCATAATACTATTTAAATTTACAAATGATAAAAACATGTTCATTTATGTACAGATATAAAAAAATAAATTGAATGCATGAAAATAACATATTTGATATATAATAGGCTCAATATATATATATATATATATATATATATATATATATATATATATATATATATATATATATATAAATATATATATATATATATATATATATATATATATAAATATATATATATATATATATATATATATATATATATAATTTCTTTTTCCATATACCATAAATACAATTTATTACATCTTTTTCCACTAATGCATAAGAGATCTTTTGCGCTTTTTTAATATTCTTTGATCATACTTACAACATCAATTGCTAACAAAAATCTAACTAGTGATAAAAGTTCAAAAATAAATAACACAATGAATAATTTTAAAGCACTTAGCCTAATAAATAATTTTCACGCGCTCCAAGGGTTTCGTGACTCTCAATATTTAGCAATTTCTTTTTTCCTAGTTAAAATACGAAATAATATGCATTACTATAATTAAAAAAGCACGCGTTATTTAAATGATGCAGAAAAAAATAAAAAAGCCACAAAATAACTTTTTATTTTCGATAATTTCGAAAGGTCAATTATTTTAACATGCGAAACCTTTACAATTAATTCATATTTACGGTTGATTGAAGCGAAACCTTAGTATAAAGTAAAAAATAAAAATAGAAAGTTTCAAATACAGCTAATATTGTGTAGTAAATATAGATATACAGTTTTTGAGTTATATGATAAATGCATAAAATTACCGAAATTATAATTTAAAAAAGCAAACCCTAACAAGTATAAACTTGTTTCGACGTGTCTTTTGACATTCTTTCATAAAAAAGAATGAAATACAAGTATTCTCTGCTCGTTTTATTCACGATGCGAGTACTTGGTCTCGAAAAATGCAACGAAAAAAAAACAACCGTAACAGTAACCTGAAACAAGCTAGGAACAGACGAGAGAACCAGTGCGAGTGTTCCGATCGGTTATAAGAAAAACATTTCGGAAGTGATGTATGTAAAAGAGTGTTAAGCTGGCACGAGTCCGGAACGCAAAAACGACATCTGCAACTGAACCAACTCCTCGTGAGGCCATAACTCGACCTTCACCCACTGGTGGTCGGAGTGACGGTCTCACCGAAATAAACTCGCTCACGTGCTCTTTTTACGTGTATTTCTTGTTTGCTGTTATACTGTTATTGTTGTTGTTGACGATGACGATCTGCTCAAGTCCATGTCGCACTTCGATCTAAATAACGTTGTAGTAAAAAATAAAAACTATAGATCATTGTGGAGAAAAAATGAATGCACAATGAATATATTTATTTGTCATAAAATTTTCAATTCTATATAAAAAAATATAAATTAAAATTCACATAATTTGATAGAAAAAATAAATATATTGTTCAACATATATTAATATTTCATAAAATATTTTGGTTGTAATATTATTTATACTGTAGTACGAAACGATGTTAATATTATGCGGATGTGCATAAAGACACGTACGCGTTCAAGCATCGAAAGTGGAATAAATTCGATTTAGCGGAATTGTTACCGCATCCGATCTATTCATGACGAGTTCGAATTCTGTACAATTACAAAAGAAAACAACGATTTGCCGACAACCAACATAAGATACGGTTAATTAACTTGTTCATTGCTGGCATATCGACGTTGGTTTCTTGACTCGGTATCAAGTTGGCAAAGTACGAGATGTTTCTCATCAGAAAAATATAATCATTTTGCAATTCGATATTATAGATATAAAATGAGCTAAAAATTATATAAATATATATTCATTAATTTTTAAATTAATAACTTTTCGTTTACAAAACATTCAATTGATAAAGACTGTCTGTAAAATACATAGCTCTAAGACAAAAATGAGAATTACTTTTTCCTGGAAATTATTTTTTCCGTTGCAGCCGTGTCACATCTTGATAATATTTACTCATGACTATGATACCTGTTAATTGTTATTCAAAACGATGACTAGACTACTGTTCGTTACTGCGTATAGTTTGATATTAAAAAATATCTATCTTTAAGAGATTAAAACATATTTTGAATCATCAAAAAATAATATAAGTGATATGATAAAATAAGAAGTATAAGAGGATTCATACAAAAAAAATAAGTTCAAGCAAACCATGAAACTACGTAATTATAAATAGGACAATGTATTAATATGAATATATAAAATTGACGAAAAATTGTACAAATAAATAAGCAAATTACTGAAATATGTAAATTATATTAAATGTAAAAAATATTTACAATATTAAAAACATATTAATTATTCTATGATTCGTAATAAGAATATATTAAATGCATAAAAATATAGATTTCATTAACAAAACTGACGAAATACTTCTGAAAATTTTAGTTCAATTATTATAATAATCATAATAATCAAAGTTCATTAGAAATTAATCATTGATACGATAATTATTTTTTTCTGTGAATAAAAAAACATTTTTGGCATTGGTGAAATTTTTCAAGTAAATTAATTACCTATAATTACAATGTCAGCGATACAAAATATGAAACTTACGCGGTATTGGAACATGTACTAAAAAGAAACGATTACACGATTTAAATGTTCTCGTATAAAAACGGTTATAGAAAATTTCATAATGAAAAAGCATATATAGTTGGCAACGGCGAAGTTTATTAGAAGGATAAAAATAAAAGTTCTTGGTAAAGGTCATGGTGCGTTGTGCAATAATTTTGCATCGTCGCAGATGCAACTGGAATGTCATCATTATTCTAAAGTGCAACTCGTGAGAGCAGAATCATTGCGTATTATACGTAAAATATGTATTGAAAACGTATGTAATAACTTTAATACAAACTATATTATTGATTTGCAGTTGCATCCCAGTCATGCGCTGTAGAATGCAACCCGGGAATACCCAACCTTTTTTACCTTTCTCCAGACACATAGAGTAGTGATTATATATACCATATATATATATATATATATATATATATATATATATATATGTGTGTGTGTGTGTGTGTGTGTGTGTGTGTGTGTGTGTGTGTGTGTGTGTCGTTAAAGTATATCACAATTTTAATGCAAAATATATTATTGATTTGCAGTTGCATCCCGGTCATGCGCTGTAGAATGCAACCCGGGAATACCCAACCTTTTTTACCTTTCTCCAGACACATCGAGTAGTGATTATATATACCATATATATATATATATATATATATATATATATATATATATATATATATATATATGTGTGTGTGTGTGTGTGTGTGTGTGTGTGTGTGTGTGTGTGTGTGTGTGTGTCGTTAAAGTATATCACAATTTTAATGCAAAATATATTATTGATTTGCAGTTGCATCCCGGTCATGCGCTGTAGAATGCAACCCGGGAATACCCAACCTTTTTTACCTTTCTCCAGGCACATCGAGTAGTGATTATATATATATATATATATATATATATATATATATATATATGTGTGTGTGTGTGTGTGTGTCATTAAAGTATATCACAATTTTAATGCAAAATATATTATTGATTTGCAGTTGCATCCCGGTCATGCGCTGAAAAATGCAACCCGGGAATACTCAATTTTTTTTACGTTTCCCCAGGCACATCAAATAGTGATATATATATATATATATATATATATATATATATATATATATATTATCGTAGTAAAAATATAAAAAAAACTAATTAAAAAATACGTCTTATTTCATTAAAGTTGTTCCATCAAATTTTTATATTTTGTCAGGTAACAATTGTTAAAATGGATCCCGGTTTGGATACATCTGATTCGATCGATACTAGGTTTTGGAATGCATTATTGATTTTCACGCACTAAGAATATTATTATATAAAAATAAAATTTTAAATATTCACATTTTATATTCAAATTAATAGTATTTAAATTTTCAAATGAAATTGTAATTCGTTCATAAAATATTGAGAAAAATAACAATAATAATATAATATAAAATAACATTAAATTAGCAAAAAAATTACATCAAATTTATAAATACCTTGCGTTCCAAATAAATATACGAGAAACGATGCTTCCAACTAATAAAAAAATTAACTTATATGAACCGAGTGCACCAAGATGACGCCATTATCCTTGCATAGTGGAGTAAATAACTCCATTATGCGCTAAAATGTATAAATTAATATGTAAAAGTGAGAACATATGTATCAAATATGCAAGAAAAGCATTAGTCCTTAAAATCAGACGGTTACCTTTGTATCAAACCGATGACAACCTTCCGCGGAAATTTCTCCATTGCATCTCAGTTATTTTCGCGGATGCACTGACGCTGTGCGATATACGCGCAGGCGTATACTTGAAAATCTATATTAAAATAGACGTACAACTATATCGATTCTATAATATAACGATATATACATGTATATATCGCAAACTGCAAATGTGAATGTGCAAAATGTGCATTAGATTCGGTAAAAAAAATCTTGGATGTTTTCGGTCGCGACTGCCAAAACATTGTTGGCAATTGGCCGAAGGAAACTTATCGGTGATTATCAATAAATGGACAATTTGTGGACTCTACTGAAAGCATCGTTATTTTCAGATAGTTCACTTGGTAACAACACCGTTTATTGCATATAATTTTATAGTACACGCATAAAGGTTGTCATTTTTCCCTTGTTATCATTTCAATTATAATCTTTCGCTTAGATTTAAAATAAACGTACAAATTCAGAATAATAGCCAGTTTATCGATAACTATTATACTATATATGAATAATTTAATGAACTAATTAAATGGTCGATAAAAAATTGAATACTATACAAATTATGATATGTTGGTAGATAAAAGTAGATATATAATTTCGTTATATATTAGCGAAGATCGTAAAAGTTCATCGTAAACACTACGTAATTACCTTTTATAACTTGTCAACATCAGACCAAATTATTAATAAACGGATAATATTGGGTTGGTAATTAAGTAATTGCGGATTTTGTCAACAAATGGTTTTAACACAATCCTTTATTTCGATAACGTGTTTAAAAAATTTAATCCCGTGGTAACGAACCTATGGCACTCATGCCAGAGGTAACTCGTACGAAAATTTTGCTGGCACTTGAACAATTTATTATCAAATTGGATTTAATATAGATTAATTTTAAAATTTAAGAATATTTCACTTCAATTTGAAAAATACGTCTCAAACACGAAAACTATTTATTTACTATATATTTACTATTTATATTGGTAGCTTATTAAAATTTTACATAAAATTGACTCAGTTTCTTAGGCATCTATTGAGTAAATTTCTATGTTGAAAATTAACAAAAAATGTTTCTAACTTTTAACATTTCTGACTATAAGATTTCTGATTATTTAGAAATCGGTTTATTAATTTAACGTATCTAGGGTTTATTTTTTATTGTTATTAAATCGAGTAAACCTCATAATTTCCGTACATAGATATCTAAAAAAATGGCTGAATTACATTTCTTGTTCTATAGATAAAATAAATATCCATATTTTTAGATTTATATTCGCCACGTACATACAGAAGTCCAATAAGTACATATAATTATACTGTAAATAAATTCAAATTAGGATTTAATTCGTAGTGCCTCTATTTTCAAATAATTTTTATATGTTGAATCGTTTTGATCGATTATGAAATCTTATAATCCAGAAATTACTTTCATATGTAATTTCTGGATTATGTAATATATATATGAATGTCAAATAACATAAAACGATAATTTTAGGTACGTTTTTTGGAAGAATATAATTATAAACGATTATAAATTTTCAAGCGGTCAAAGGACCGGTTATGATAAGCATTTTTTTTTCAGAAAATAAACCTTAAAAAAAGTTTTTAATATAATAAAATGAATTAGAAGTCTTAAATTATAATAAAAGGCGATGCAATAACTCTTTCTACGAAAAAAAAAGAAAAAAATACAATGAAATTTTCAAAATAGTCAATTGACCGCGCGTAGTAAGTTTAGGTTGATACGCCAACAACACGATAAATTATATTTATGATTTTCTGGTACGTGCACATAAAAAGGTTCACCGTCACTGATTTAATCTATATTGATTTCTTATTGTTTGAACTTAAAAAAAATAAAGAAATCATTTATAATCGCACAAAACTGAAAGCTTAATCTTTTCTTAGTTCAAACTCAGTTTTTGATGTTGTCTGAGCTAATTTAATTTGTATAACCTACGTTCTTTTTCGATTAGCGTTGTCATAAACGATTTATTTTCTGTCGGCATTTATCATTTATCTCAGAAATGAATACGTTTCATAAGCACTATTTCAGAAGCGAACGCTAGATGCATAATTTACACCAGTTTCGAGAAATTAATTTCCTTAAGCTGAAGAGGAATTCATAAATCGAGCTTCTTGACATAATCAAACTGTTTTGATTTTTTTAATATGTGTATATTATAATTGAGCTTTACTGCAATTTTTTGTGTATTATTGAACTTCACTGCAGTACCATGTGTATTATAATGATCCGAATTGATAATGACCTTGATATGGATCTTATCAACTTTAACTACAGTAAGATCAGTTGTGCATTTTTAGTGAAAAATCGCCGAAATCAAATTTAAAAAACCAATTTTAACATTGCACTTCTTTCAAGGCCTCATTACTATATACTTCCAATATGCTTGCGAAACGTTCTTACATTTTCAGAAATAATGTAATACAATATTCTTCAATTTTTAAAATAAAATGAAAACGAAATGAAATAAGTAATAGATACAATTTTTCTATTAAGCTAAAGGCGGAATTCCAAACAATAATAAAACATATAAATTAAGTGTTTTGATTGTACTAAAACCGTTTATTGACAAATTCCGTAATCGTTTAGTTACCCACCCAATATATCATACAAATCTAGAAAAGTTAATACACAGTACAATTAAGTACAATTAAATAATGTTACAATTCATATTTTTGTTATAATATTTAATATTTTAGTAGTCTATATTATATATTATCTACTGTACTATAGAAATAATTTCTATTAATTTCAATTTACACTTTAGAGTTAAGGTTACGGTACCAGAAAAAATTTATTTGACAAATGACGATTGCTAACCGTGTAAAGGTTAAACACAGTTGATATATAACAATCAACAATTGGTTTAAAAAAAACGTACAATATATTATATAAGCGCGATCGGGTTAATAGTCATAATCGACTTTGCATCGTGGAAAATAGCGTGACATCTTGATAATTCGATAACCAATTGTAAACCTTAGTGACCTCTAATTTAACGAATGTCTTATAATATAATAAAAATGTTCAGACAAAGGAATGACCGCTTTGACGTTTGACAATCGACTCGCCAATAGCGAATGACGACATAAATACAAAGCAATAAAAATAAATCAAAATTGCCATTCATAGAACAAAACATAGTGAGTAGTCAATTACAAAATTGTGGGGATCAAATATAATAATTGATATTTTTGTAAAGTGGAAATTTATTATAATAGTGTTAGATATCAACATTATTATTTTCAAAACATCGTATGTTCAACTAAATATATATTTATTACATAATGTGAAAAAAAAACTCGGTTGCGATATTTTTTCCCTTCGAAGTCTAGTAAAGTTTAACATTACCAAAGTTAATTTTAATTAACCAGAACCAAAACTGAATTTTTAATAATAAAGCCAAACCTTACTATGTAAATAAAAATTGAAATAACAAAGAGTAACGAACATATAATTTTCTGCACTTAAATAAAAATATTAAGACCAAAAACCTTAACTTGGTGTTTTACGCGTATTATAAATATAGCAAAAACAGAACAAATGGTACCGAATAAAAGCAAGGATATGAACGTTCAAACAAGAAATACTTACAGATAGTTATGTTTATTCGCTGTAATTACTGTAAATGTTTAACTCCGGGAGGGAAAAACACTATCGATATTTGTACAAAGATAATGAAAATGTATCGGTATTAATAATTGTTTTTTAACACCTACAAATCTGCGTAATAATTAAATTAAACAATAACGGTTCAAATATGAATATATTTAACGGAATATTAATTAATATATTACACATAAAAAAATCAACAATGATACTGATACGAATTCTTGACAAAACCCTTCTGAGATCAATATGTAATTGTCGTGCTGTTTCATACGTTTTTTAAGGATTTTTTTAACAAATATTAAGGAGTTTTCATTATTAACAATTAAAATATAATAAAATCACACAAATTTAAACAATAAAAGGCAAATAATTTATATATATATATATATATATATGTGTGTATATATATATATATATGTGTGTGTGTGTGTGTGCGCGTGTGTGTCGTGTTAATAACACTATATAAATCTCGCGCAGCGAGAATGCGCAGTGACACTCGGGACTTTACAGTATTGATCAACACGGTTTATAAAAGTGTTTTAAATATTGTTGCATGCAAATAACTAAACAATAAAAAATACACATATATATTTATTTGTCATTATAATCCATTCGATTACGTATGCCCATTTACAAAAAGAAATCGCCTAAAATGAACGATCATTATATAAAACGTCGTCATTGCTAGGTACGACGATATATAAATCAAAACTGAACTGAAAGTAAATGGATGGAAGTACTTATGGAGCTAAATTGACCGGTTGAGATTGATTTGTAAAATGTATATGTAGTTTTTCTCACATTCCACACAACAATAGACAATCATATATGAAAGAATTACGTTTTACTTTACACGTATTAAGAATGATACCGAACCATAATCGCTCAATTAAGGATCATACGGATGTAGGCGTGTTGTCAAGATAAACTTGAAGCATGTCACTGCGAATTTAAATAGATTTCATTCTACAAAGTGGATCGGCGATTTGAACCTCATTATCAAATTGATTAAAAAAACGATAATATTTTCATTACAGATAACGTGAATTGGCAATTTATATTAAGCGGTGTTAAAGTAAAAATTAAGTAAGATAAGTGTTGAGTAATATGCAATGGTTTTGAATACGTAATATATGGATTTTTCAGCAAAATATATATATATATATATATATATATATATATATATATATATATATATATATATATATATATATATACGAGTACAATAATATTAAAACTTACAAAGCACTGAAAAGCTCTACTTCCCTAATCATTTTAATATCTTAAAAAAAAGTTGTCCGATCCCATTTCTAAAAATTGATAATATATTTCTAAGAAAATAATGAATTTTTTCAAAAAAAAAATGCGAAATTCTTTCGACAAAAAAATATCTTTTTCAATACAATATTTTATAATTAGATTATATGATATAGATATTGATCTTTAACAAGTATCGGATATAGGAAATACACAATATCTCGTGTATAGCTGATATAAAGATCATCTAATTTGTATTTTTTTATTTATTTATATAGTAAAGTAGCTTAAATCGATTTCAATAGTTATTATTATAGGTATAATTGAATAGTTTCATATACAGAATTTCACTAAAAATGTTTTAAATAATTTTTGAAAATTTTTTAGCACAGTTGAAATAATTTAGTTGAAATGAATTTTTCATTTCTTGAATTTAATCTTAATTTATAACAAGCTGAAGACTTTTTAAAATAATTTTTGCAAGTAGAAATCTCATCACTAGTAGGTAGATTGCGGTCGCCACTTTGAATACCCCTGTTATATATAATATTAAGCAATTAAACTGGTAATTTTCAAATCAAATTACTTCGTGCTTTAGCTGTTTACAAATATAGTAGAAAAATAATATTTTCTGTACCTGTTTTAATTATCTATTTCTAATTACAATGAAAGATTCAAATAAAAAATAACATTGTTGATACAATATATAATTCAAATTTTTAATTGAAACATACCAAAACAATTCTGTTGTAAAGAACATTAAAAATATATAAAGTAATAATCATAAATATTGATGTTACAAAAATAAGTGTAATGATAGGAAAAAAGTACAATAGAATATTTTAAAACTCAATTACTATGTTTCACAAATGGTGGCACAATACATTGTTATTCCAACGAATCAAGCACAATTCGTACAGTTAAAAATACGAATTTTTGGCATACGACTGACTATTATCAGTTATATTTCGGTTTATGTAAAAAAGTCTAAAAAAATAAAATAAAACGAGGTACTTGTTCACGTGCCAACAACAGGCATGATTGAAAATGTGGAAAAACAAATACGTTTTACAGTCGTAACATAATTGCGAAATCGGCTAGCGTTCGAAAATTTAACAACGACCAATAATTTACTTTTAAAACGGTTACCAAAATAAAATGACAACGGTCCATAAGTCACCTTTGCGACTGTTAAACCCGCACTTAAAATTCTGTTAACGACCGTTAGGATCAGTTCATATTAAGACGACTTTCAATCCTGTTCCCAAAGTTGTAATTTTACGATTACATATTAACGAACACAATGAAATATACACGAGAACGATGATGACGATAAACATTAATCACAATTTAATGGCAGTAAACAGGGTCTGACAGACATCCGCCATATTGAATGTTGCACAGTCCTGGCACAAATTGTTCTAATCCGGATCACTTTAAACACGTATAACTCTGTGTTACGTTTATGCGACTAGATTGTCAAAAAATGATTGCAAGATCGAAAGTCAAATATTACATTTGTTAATTGAATAATAAAACACATAACAAACGATATTTTAATCAATTACCGTGTATATATTGAAATAATAATAAAATTACATAAAAAGTAGTAATAAAAGTAAAAAAATAAGAGTATGGAAAAAAGGATGACCGGAGCTAAGCACAAATGTTGATATTAGAGAATATATCGTTGATAATTAGTTAGCTAATCAAATAATGTTGAATAATGTAAAAGCATAAAATTGATGAATTATTAAAAATTGCTAGAAGCAAAAGCCGAGGAGTAAAAGGAATTTAACCAATTTTCTAAAAATTTTGCCATTACAATGGAAATTTTGGATCAGTTTGTGTAGTGTTTTAGATTTTGATAGAAGTTTATTTGTTCTATTTTACTTATCCCCATTATTTACGTGTAAGATGACCTCATTTAGTGCTGGAACTTATTGGAACACATCCCCCGCGTTAAGCCGAAACTTAAAAGCATTAAAGCCAAAATGATGAAAAAATTGCCGGCCGTGATCACTTTGTTGTTTGTCGTTATATAAGTGAAACGACAACAATTTCACTAAATGTAATAAATACAGTGTAATTACTAATGTATGGCACTGATCCACAAAAAAACTGCAAAGCAATTAATTAATAAAGAAAAATATAAAAGAGTACATACATAAAATACGAATTAATATCATTAGCGATAATTAAAAAGACCAGGCCATGCAAAAACCTTTATAACAGAGTTGATATAAGTAAACGCTGAGAGCAATAAAAAACGTGTAAATGATGAAATTCAAATGTCCAATCATAATGTAAATGACTACAGTATTTTTAATTAGAACGAATTGTTCGTATTGTAAATTATATTCACAGTCATCGAGATGTTAATAAATTTGAACTCATATATATATATATATATATATATATATATATATATATTGTTACGACCTTGGGGGGTTTAATATAAAAATTAAATATAATTACTGCAGGTAAACGGCATTTAGTTAAGTTAGAGATAAGATATGGAAAAACCCTGTTCTTTGTAAATGTAAAAGAAGATAGACAAGATGGATTACGATAACAATGCTAATGGATTCTAAAAACCCAAGCGACGAAGATAATCACAAAGTAATAATGTAGACGGGATTTCCCATATTTAATGGGCGTTACCACTTCGCTATTAGCTGAAACCGATAAGGACTGCAGGTCGGCCGCCTATAAAACGGGTGTACGACCAGTATACAAAAAGCTTCGTCTGCGAGCAGTCTTGGAACGGCGAAGTTCTGCCCGACTTCACATGTGAGAGCCTTGGCTCTGTGAAGCTCGGACCGGATGGATAGATCGAGGGAGGACGTCAGACTACGGTGAAGGACGATCGGATGTAGGAGCGGCCTGGTCGGCATCTGGGAGCTCTACGAATCCAGAAGAGTGTCTGGAAGACGTTCTTCGAGGAGTCTCACGTTGGATATCTACGATCTGGTTCCAGAAGGAGTAGCGGTTATACTCCAATCCGGTGGATCATATATGGAATATGGGTTTAGAGATTAAGGTTTTGGTAACCAGTAATTAATCCCTTGTCGCTCTTGTTTAGTGTAACTCATTTATGTATGTCTTTTATTAATTGACGTATGTCCACTATTGTTATTAACTGCTCTGTAATTGATTTATATTTGAATATCTGATTATTGGCATTCAAGGATTTATGTTTGTATCTCTAACTATTGGCATTTAATGATTTGTGTTTGTATCTCTGATTAATGATTTATGTTTGTATCTTTGATTATTCTTATTAATTGATGTATTTATTCTATTGTCTTCATTATTTATAATTCTTACTGTGTTCTTGTACTTTGTTGCCGATTATTGTAAACCTGTCAGTAATAAAACCCCGTTGGTAAGACCGATATACACAAATAGGAGCGTATCATTTTCTATCCTAGAAACCCCCGACCCCGGGGACGTAACAATTGGTGTCAGAAGTGGGATAGAAGATGTCGCTCTTATTCAAAGGGAATATCAACGAGGATGAGAAGACAAGGAACCAGCAACCTAGCGAAGAACTCTCTAAGATCAAAGCTCAGATTAAAGAATTTGAAAAGACTATAGCTGAAATAAAGTCTGGAAAAGGAATTTCATCTACCGTGGTTGTTTCTCCATCACAAGAATTCGAGGTACCTCCATTTGACGGAACTTCTTCATGGACAGCTTTTAAAATACAGTTGACGGCTGTGGTTAACGCCAACGAATGGAATAATGATAGAGCATTTGCGGCATTGGCATTGGCTTTATGTGGACAGGCTCTCCTGGTGTTAGAGATTACTGGAAAGGTCAGCTATGAAGAATTACTCGAAACATTAGAGTCCCGATTTGGAGACAATCACTTGGAATGTGTATACCGTACGCAATTGAAAACTCGCATACAACGGGATAGCGAATCTCTCCAAATGTGGTGGTCGGAAGTTCAGAGGCTGGTCAGAAAAGCATACCGATCATTACCACTTCGTATTGACGACATGTTAGTCCAAACTTTTGTGGACGGGATCCAAGATCTGAAAGTAAGAGCCGCAGTGAAACTGAAACATCATGTAAACATAAAGGATGCTTTGGCTCATGCACTGGAAGTGGAAGCAGCGCGTCATGACCTTGAAATTGAAACAAGAGCAGTGATGGCGACATCGAAGAATAATAAACGTCGACGTCGTCGTCCTAGATGCTACAAGTGTAAAGAGAGGGATCATCTATTTTACAATTGCCCGAAACGCTACGCTTCTAAGGAAAACCCTTTTGGAAAAGCAACGAGTAAAACCCGAATAAACACGGACGCACTACCAGTGAGGATGTTGAGAACAAATTCCGGCACTAAAGAGAAAAACAACAAGCAAAGCGTACAGCTGAAAGATTTATGTGGAAAATCGAAGAAATTGGATATTTCTAAGCCCGGACAGGAGAAAATTGTTAGAACAACTTCGACAGAAAATTGTTTTTGGAAAAGTCATGGAGGAAACATGGAAAACTGGCGTCGAAAGTACATTAGCTGTAAATCCGGAAAAGAACCGCCCTCTGAAGAAAATGAGTTTATCATCGTTCGGGACGAACGAGTTTTAGAAGGGGGCAATGTTACGACCTTGGGGGGTTTAATATAAAAATTAAATATAATTACTGCAGGTAAACGGCATTTAGTTAAGTTAGAGATAAGATATGGAAAAACCCTGTTCTTTGTAAATGTAAAAGAAGATAGACAAGATGGATTACGATAACAATGCTAATGGATTCTAAAAACCCAAGCGACGAAGATAATCACAAAGTAATAATGTAGACGGGATTTCCCATATTTAATGGGCGTTACCACTTCGCTATTAGCTGAAACCGATAAGGACTGCAGGTCGGCCGCCTATAAAACGGGTGTACGACCAGTATACAAAAAGCTTCGTCTGCGAGCAGTCTTGGAACGGCGAAGTTCTGCCCGACTTCACATGTGAGAGCCTTGGCTCTGTGAAGCTCGGACCGGATGGATAGATCGAGGGAGGACGTCAGACTACGGTGAAGGACGATCGGATGTAGGAGCGGCCTGGTCGGCATCTGGGAGCTCTACGAATCCAGAAGAGTGTCTGGAAGACGTTCTTCGAGGAGTCTCACGTTGGATATCTACGATCTGGTTCCAGAAGGAGTAGCGGTTATACTCCAATCCGGTGGATCATATATGGAATATGGGTTTAGAGATTAAGGTTTTGGTAACCAGTAATTAATCCCTTGTCGCTCTTGTTTAGTGTAACTCATTTATGTATGTCTTTTATTAATTGACGTATGTCCACTATTGTTATTAACTGCTCTGTAATTGATTTATATTTGAATATCTGATTATTGGCATTCAAGGATTTATGTTTGTATCTCTAACTATTGGCATTTAATGATTTGTGTTTGTATCTCTGATTAATGATTTATGTTTGTATCTTTGATTATTCTTATTAATTGATGTATTTATTCTATTGTCTTCATTATTTATAATTCTTACTGTGTTCTTGTACTTTGTTGCCGATTATTGTAAACCTGTCAGTAATAAAACCCCGTTGGTAAGACCGATATACACAAATAGGAGCGTATCATTTTCTATCCTAGAAACCCCCGACCCCGGGGACGTAACAATATATATATATATATATATATATATATATAACTTATAATCGTTTTTCATTTTATATACGCACAATTAGAAAAGGACATACAAAACTGTCAAAATAATTAATATGAACAACTATTGTGATTAATAACTATTAATTTATACAATCAATGTTATCACAAGACTTTGTACTAAAAATTATATTATAATACTCTGAATATTATGCAATAGATTTTCCGATGTCTTTAAAAATGTAAGTTTTTTTTCTTACGATAATAAAAATAAGAAGTGTATCTTTTAAATATTACCTATTGTTTTTAATAAACAATAGTAATAACCACTGTTATAATAATAATTATATGAAATGATAGCAAAATTGGATCAAAATGACAATATCATCCAACATTATCTTATCATATCTGATTTTGTTTATACAATTGTCTATAAAGTATTATTTTTTATATTGTATAAAAATACTTATTAGATTTTAATTAAATTAATAAAACTAAAGAAGAAATAAAGAAATTATTGTTGAATAATCAAAAACTTCAATATTTCCGATAGAAATCAAATTTGATTATTAATAACAATACAGTATAAATAAATTAAAATTAATACAATCGCACACTTTTTTATTACAAATATGGATTACTATCTAAACACAGAACTATTAAAAATCTTCAAAAAGATAAATATTCCTGTAAAATTTGAGATAGACGCATTTCATAGTTACTCTAAATCCAGCTTTACACATACTAACCAAGAAAAAATAAAATTATTGTGCATTCGCGTATAATATGTGTAATTGACACGATCAATTTGACCTCAAGAGTAAACTTAAAAAACGCCATCAACAGGTGGAATAATTTTGCGAGTTAAAAACAAGGTGATTCATCAATTTCTTAAAAGCTTAATTACGACGATCTACTTAATAAGCAATTGTCAGTTAATTAAAAATGATAATAGAATTAACGTTTAAAGGCCATAATTTCAACTATTATGTCAAAAGCCGAACTCGACATTTCATTATGGCGAAATAATGCTATGGTAAGAAAATTTCAAAGCAAATACAGCTAAAAACGCAAGCAATGAAACAAAATTGATGAAATTTTAACGATCACGTCGAATAAATATTTACGCGACGAAATATTTAAACGCATATAATAATAATATAGATGCGAATTTTTCGTATAATAAATATATAAAAAAAAATTAAACGGTTTGAAAGTAACTTCAATAAGAAAATATTTTTAAAAATAAGTAGCTCGTAATAAAAATATGTGATCGATTTTACTGACAAATTTATGTTTAGACAATTATTCTTACAAATTAAATGTTATTATAAACTAGTAATTCAATATTATTTGTAGATATTAATTTAATATTATATGTAGATATTTAAAAAAACGTACGCGATTAATTTAACTATATCAAGTATAATAAATATTATCAGCCGACCAACGCTTTAATATAAGATATTTCTCGATTATATTTAATTAATATCACAAAAAATTCTTTAAACTATTTTTTTAATAAAAAATATATTAAAAATAAAAATTATAATTATGCAAAAAAAGATGTTTCATATTTCATATATGATTGATAGCAACAATAAAACAAATTATTCTTAAGAGAGTCGAATCAGATTTTGAATTAGATCAATTTAAGATTTAAGTTTTATTAAATAATTAAAAGAAAGACTTACCAGGCATAAAATGTAGAAGAATCGCCGTGATTGGATATAAAGATGGACTATATGTGATATCTGGACAAGCGTAGCCGAGAACAGAGACAACCCTGTCCGCGACGGCTCGCCCCTTTCTTGTCAAATGATAACCCAAGCAATGAGTAGATTCCACAAATGGAGGTAGCATTATTGGTTTGTCGGGTAATTCTGTCGTTCCGAACACCTAAACATGAAATTCGACAATATATATATATATATATATATGTAAAAGTACAAATCACATAAATGGATCATAAAGACTAAATATTTTGTAAAATTGTTTCGTATTTTCCCACACAGTATGTATAATAAAACATTTTTTTTCTGAAAAAAATAAAACACTTTCATGATATTCGATTGATGCAGGCAATTTCTATTTGAAAAATAAATTGTATTTTCCAACGTTAATAATTAATATGGTATATCAACCAGTTATCTAATAAGAAAAAAATATTTATTTAAATTTTATTCTTAATATTTTAATTTAACTTATAGAATTTATATTTTTATTTTATTTATCATTATTTCTCACACACTTAAACTCACATAATATTATGCGGTTTAAATATAATTTATATAAAATGCGAAAAATATCACATCATTATTGCAATAAAAAAAAAAACAGATGAATAAGACAAACTCGTGACTATTACGATAAAAATATAAGACAGAGACCGCAAAGAGATATGAAATTCGAAAAATTTCATTCCAAATCGATATAATTTTAATAGTGTTACATGAAAAACGACGCAAAAGTCAATTAATACAGAAATAAAACGATAATTCAATTACATATTGATTGATATCGATATTGCTTATCTGTAATGAATAAATTATCTATATTAAAAATATACATATACAGATAAAACAACTGATCATTATTATTATTTAAAACATTATTTAAATAATCCATTAGTTAACAAATAGATTAATGAATATCTTTATACGCGCGCAAGTCACACTCGGGTATAAATAATTGACAAATGGCGTAAATCACCAAATAAAACGAGAATTCATACTTTCTTATACTCAACCATTTATTGCATACTTATTTGTATACACTGTAACTTGTACAAAGTTATACATATAATACTTATTTTATTCAAACAAAATTAAAAACAGTGAAAGATTAAATAAGGAAAAAAAACATTCTTTAAACACTAATCATCAAATATCATATCGAAAACATATAAATAAATAATTTTATATCTGTCGTAAAATTTATTAAATTGTAGACATATTTGATGCTCCGCCTTGATAAGGAAATAAAATAAAAAATGATTATATACCATATAGTAAATGTAACGGGTTTGCCCAAATAATAAATAGGTACAAAAATAGACAGTATGGCTAACGCAAGTCATAAAATACGCGTTGCACAAAATCATAAACATGTTCATGTACTTATCGTAATACTCGAGACAATTATATAATGAAAGAAAATTCAGCGTGTATGCGCAATAAAAATAATAAACATCAGTAAGCTGTGCCAGAAAAAAAAACGTAATTTTTATTTTACACTATGTATTTTATAAACATATTTGGAAGTTAGAGGAAAAGTTATCTGATATGGAGTACATACTTTGTGAAACATTAAGTGTGTACTTTCTTCCCGCATTGATTCTGTCGTAAACCGAAAACTATTGAAAACCACAAATGAATAAAATATTGACAATACAATATCCGGTTAAATTATTATATATGTTTAAATTATTATTCAAAATGTGAAGCGTTAGCGCTGTTTGCGATATAAATTTAGATGAACATGTCGACGCATATTTATATATGAACTCTTTCGAGTAATGTTTGATATTTCAATTATTAATGTAGTATCAAAAACGTGAATATCACTGTATTATATATTATTACACGAAAATCTCATCCGTTATATATATATATATATATATATATATATATATATATATATATATATATATATATGGTATATATATGGTATATATATATATATATATATATATATATATATATATATGGTATATATATATATATATATATATATATATATATATATATATATATATATATATATATATATTATAAATTATGATCTTTTTAGGTTCACTGTCCGCTTAAAACAGGGATAATGAATCGATTCAATAGGAATTGAATCGGTTGTTATCAAATAAGAATTCTTATTTGATACTGAAATTTAGTATTAAAATTACAAAAAAGTAACTAACTGTTAACTATACTATCATTATAATATTATGATACATATATATCAGATCAAATAAATTTAGGTCGCTTCAACGTAATATCAAAATACATACATGTAAATAAATCAATATAATATATAAATATTTAAATTTAGACAATAAAGAATATGGTTTTAATAACAAATATATAAATTAAATATCATTTTGACCAGATATGATGAAGTAAACAATAAAGAAACGTATCTCAAGGTAAAGAGATTCATCGTAGCCGTGGCGATTGTTAATTAACGGACATTAATTGAAATTCATTAAGACATACAATCGTAGCATTTTTTTATTTTCATAAATAATAATAAAATGCATACACTTCACCGTACATATAAAAAAATATCAATTTGCGAATACGAAAATGTAAAATAAGTTGTAAATAGACAAAAGAAACTCTCGTATATGTCTTTTCGGAAATTCACGATTGTTGGACGTCTATAATAGCGAGAGTAAAATTTTAAATTGTGTTCTTTTATATCGTTTAGTATTAATTTTCAAACCAGTTTTATTCTGTTAAGAAAATATAACAACTCTTCGTCATTTTTTTTTTTTTTTTTTGAAAATTAATTATACGTTATATCAATACTTTTCAAAATTATACGTTTTTGCAGATGCAATTTGGATATATTTAAATCAAAATTCATTAAACTTATCTGTATAAAAATATGACTATAAATCTAATTAGTAATTTAATGATATAAATATAATATTTATTATATGTCACCTTTTCATACAAATTGCAATCAATAAACAGTGCAAATTTTATTTATTTGTAAATGCCAAAACTTCATCAAATATTGTAAAACATATGTCTAAATTCTAATACTCTTTTATCGAGATATATATATATATATATATATATACCATATATATATATATATATATATATATATATATATATATATATATATATATATATATACACCATATATATATATATATATATATATACACCATATATATATATATATATATATATATATATATATATATATATATATATATATATATATATATATATATATGATAAATACTAATCGCGTTCGTTTTTCGCGAGAAAAAACATAATTGATAAAATATTAATCAATTAAATATATTACAATAAATAAATTTTAAAACAATTCTGTACTGAAGATTGTTACTGAAAAATAAAACCAGCCGACATTAAGTGGGAAATTAACTATATAACAAGCGGTAATTATTAATATAGCGATAAAAAAAAAAGCAAAAATAACTGTCTACTAATTAATTTACCAGTTAAAAACATAAATCAAATGACAAATAGAAAATCGGATAGGAATTTTTAATTTCACTGTGTTCAATTATGTCTATCATAAAAAATACATCTGGTATGAAACGAATCTACAGGTTGTTTTATTCATTTTTAATGACAATGTCGTTTACTAATATTCAACGTAAGTGATTTTGTCTTTGAAATCAATACACATATAGAAGCAAACCAATGCGAGTCCGTTGGTTTACAAAAACGTGACATAAAGAATCTATAGATTATCAATTGTTAAAATTTCATTAACAAAATTTTACGTAATAAGAATTCATCTTAAAATATAAATTAAATAAACGCGAGTTCCACTACAAAATGTTCCTACAAATATTGAATCAAATCAGTTTCCAAACAATTATTTTATTGTACTAATAAATAAAATTAATAAAAAATGTTGTTTATAGTGTAATAAATGAAAATCCTTAATATTCAAAAAATAGAAAACTTAATAAATAATACACAAATCTTAATGGAAAGAAAAAAATATTGAACAAACAAAAGCTAAACTTTTAAGACATTATAATAAAGATAAATAAATTACCTGATTGACCATATCCCAGTAGAAACCATCGAGCATAGACTTTCCGTGTTGATGCTGCCTGCATAGTGTAGGCCATAACTGAGATCTCACATTACTGTTGATAGGCCAGGAATTCTCTCTGATTAATAATTTAACGTCACGCTTCCGTCCCTGCTGCAGCAGCGATTGGACATCAGCGAAGGTCTTCAACGGCAGACGTTTACCTGAATCGGAAGCACCGGAAATACAATTAGTAAAGCAAGCACTGGGAGCAGCGTCCAATTCGAATGTGCTCGCGAATGCTCTCGTTCCATAACCGCCATAACCCTCTGAATCGTTATCGTCGAAAACCTTATCGTCGACGACGACGAAGTCGTTATTGTCGCCGGCGAAGGTCTCTTCGCCGTTTTCGACGGCGACGTCCTCGACTTTGCATTGTTCGCGGAATGTTTTCAGCTCAATAAGCATCACATTTCGAACGAGCGCCAACTCAGGCACGACAGCGCTTCGAACAGCGCTCGCCAATACTGATTAGATACTAACTTGTCTGTCTACCGAACGACACACAGGTGAGACTATAATGACACACGTGACTTAATGTTCTAACTCTATATACAGCCTTGTTTAATAGATGTAGAAACGTTCTGAAAACCAACTTAAAATACTACTAAAAATCATTTAAATACTAATTACTGCCAATATATTATAATAATGAATATAGTAATTCGGTATCACAATGTTCATACTGCGTAATACATTTCAATCTAAAATAATAAATAAATTTGCTGTATAATAAAATAACAATTTAGAATTGTTGAAACACGAAAGTTAAACTACAGCATTTTCAGTTATCTCTAACTAATTTTGTATTTAATAATGCTCTAATTTAATAATATTTATAAAAAAAATAATTATATTCGAGACTTTAATATTCTAATAAATACATTGTAACGTTTTTCACAAAATATTTCTTTTAATTTAGTACACGCTGATACTAAATAATCTGTAATATAGTTTATACTGAAAAAACGGTCATTTCATAAACAAAAATTTTGTGAAACAGCACTAAAGCTTCTACGCTCGTAAAATTTCCACCTGACATTAACCATTCTATTTATATGCAAAACGAAGAAATTCGTTTGAGATATTCACAGATGTTTACACGCATTTTATGGTCTTATTATATGTTAATTTTGCAAATTTGTTCTTGGTGGCATTTTTCATAAATCAGTCGAAAATTTTATTTCATCAACGCGTTTTATTTTTTAATTATATAGTCTTGAATTCTAGACGCGACTTAGATTAGACATAACAACAAACTTCTGTTCAAACTAATGTAATCAAAGTGCTAACGAATAAATCAAAACAAAAATCTGTTACATTCAATACGCTTAAGTTTATCAAAACGTCGGATAACGTCGGAAAATTTCTAATATTTTTTTTGTATCAATTTTTGTCTTTTGAGTAAAAAAATGTTCGCTGACAATTAATTCGAAATTAAGGAAGCAAACGAGCGATTTTAAAGATCAATTTGGAAGCGCGAAAATATTTTTTTTATCGGCTCGGCCCTGATAAAATAAAATTATCCCATCACGAGACCACATTTACTGTAATTCTATAAATTGAACGTCGTTGGATTTACTGCTGTTAGCGACTGTTTAAACGTTACAAAATTGTACGTAACAACGTGAATTACAATTGTAAATTTAAATAGTCACTACATGTTACTGCTCAAAATAGATTAATATACATATAAACATATACACTCTCGTGTGTATGTGTGTGTGAATAAAGAAAAATACACGAAAAACATTTCGAATATATAGTAAAAATTAATGATATTTATAATATGAAAAAAATGTAAAATAATATTGCATATTTCATAGAAACAAAACTTCTGTAGACATTGGGATATACGCTATTAATTTGACAATATCAAATTAACAAATGTAGAAGAAAGATACATTAATAAATACAATAATAACAATAAAAAATGTATTTAATAAGACTTGAACAATACCAATGAAAAATTAATCAAAAAATCAAAAGATCAAAATGTGTTTAATATAATATAATGTTTATATATTATTAAATGAAAATTGCCAATAATTCTAAAATTTCAACAACAAAAAAATACAAAAACACAGTTTAAAAAATGATAAATATGTAATTTAAGGTTGCTCTTTTATGTTTTGTACCATAAAACATTAAGTCAATTTTTTGACACTTATTTTTAATATTAAAAAAGTTAATTAAAATTGTAATTGAGATAAATATTTATCTTTATTCAACATTTTCTTTTACAATCTAAATATTCCATTTTAGATGAAAATTCCTTTTTTCTGTCCGAAAAGGTAGTGACACATATTATTACAACGTAAAATATTGCAATCATTAAATCTTAAGTTTTTCTAATATTTTCTCTACCTTTCTTTAACAAATTAAATAAATATATTAAAAAATATATCTCTTAGAAATAAATTTCATGCATCGACTTTTTTTTAATTTTCAAAATAATAATAAATCTTATGAAAGAAAACACTAATAGAATAAAAACACTTAAAAAATGAGAAAATAACGCATAACGCGCTATTAGCAAAACAATATAAATAAATATTGTAAAATTAACGAGAATTTTCACATAAATTGGAAATACAGAGATAAAGATGTCGTTGTTGTCAGTCACGGTGAAAAATATGAAATATGAAAAATAATCTAGTGTATAAAGGCCGCAAGTTTTTCCACTAGAGGACGCTTTTCATTTAAGTATTTTCTCCATTAAATAAAAATATTAAAAATAAATAAATATATCTATTAATAAATCCACCTATAAAGATGTTATTTTTTCTTTCTTATTATAAAATGACAGCGATAATAACATGTGACAGATTTAACGTCAAATTATACGTTTGAATCAATGCCAATAATGGAATGAAAATTAAACAACACGCACATACACAGCACGTTAATTAACAAATACAATAAAATAAAATAGGATACTCGATATTTATTTTCTAGTAATATATTACATAGCATAAATAATCCAGTTTGCGACACTGCAATGATACATATATACTACAATGCAAAGGGTAAACAGTCAACGAAAATAAATATCATAGGTAACATAAACAATAGAAAAAAATGGTCTCTAATAGAGCAATGTAAAATTGTACACTTATAAAAAAAAATGTCCTCTAGTATTCATATTAATGGAAAACGGTGTTGAAAATTGCAATTGACGTTAATTCAAATTTTCGAAAAAAAATAAGAAAATGAAAAATTTTTAACGGATTTTATCCGTTGAATGGACGGACACACACAGATGTGACACGCCAAGTACAAAAATTTCGATTCATATGTAAAATTTATATTAAAAAATAAATAGATATATTCAAAAAATGTAAATTAATTCCGTTCACAAGTGATGGATATATATTAGACGTTTGCATAACTAACGAATGTAAAGGTTTTAATATTTAACCATAATTTATTTGTAAAAAAAAATATTTTAAAAACAATGTATTAATATTATACAGTAACGCGTTGAAATGCTGATTATCTATCAGATCCTCAAATGAGTCAAAATGAAGAAATTTGTATAATTACGTTATGAATTTACAGCATTGGTTCGATAATGGTTAAAACTCCATCAGTTACTGATATTAATAAAGATAGTAATTAATTATCATTTGAACATTATTTATTCATTGAATTAATGAGAGATTTAAAAGAAATTTTAATAAAAATTGCAAAAAGATATGATATTTTGTCGAAAAAGTTACAAATAAAATGTTGAAAATATTTTTCATTTTAATTGTTCAAAATAATATTAAATCACAAAAATCAATAAATAGACTATTATATTTTTCAAATTAATATCATATATCGAACTAATTTATTAGTTAAGAATGAAACTGAATAAAGAAATAAAGATGACCCAGATTCACTATGACGATAATTATCAAAAGTATTGAAATTATCAACGTAAAATAAAACAGTAATGAATTATTCTGTAGTGGATCATAAATATAGGGATAAAAATTATACGTATAATATACATCGTGTATATATATATATATATATATATATATATATATATATATATATATATATATATATATATATATATATATTAGCATAAACTTGATGAATATAATTTAAAAAAATACATAGTAAAACTCAATAAGATGTATATTTAATAAATTACATATTAATTTGAAACATACCTTTTCTAAATACACAGAATAAAAATTTTATAATATTCTATTGTGTTATAGATAATTTTTTACTATTTTTATATTATATCGATTAGATGTTGAAAATTTTATTATATGTATTTAGAAATATATTTTATCATTGAATAAAAAAAATGTAATCTGACTAAAGTTTTATTACTGAAGGGTGAATTAACAAAAAATGTCTAAAACTAAATTGTTTTTAATGTAAATAGTACAAAATTAATAAAACTTAATTAACTTATGTAATAGCTAATTATCTTCAGTGAAGAAAGTTAATTGATTCATGATTATGGTAAATAGATTTTTATTACATTTTGTTAATAGTGAGAGAAACATACCCAACGGACTCTCTGATAATATAGTGATGCCAGTGTGGTCGACGTGTGGTGGAAAGACATCGTAGAGATCTGCTTCTTCTTCGGCAACAGCAGATAGCATTGTGTCACCGTGATTATTAGGTTGAGAAGCGTTTGGAGTATGCGAGGGCATCACCCGAGTTAGAAAACAAAATATATTCTGTTTGTATAAAAGAAACTTATACCGCAAAAAATGATTATGTTTCTATTTGTTACTTCATATATGCGATGCACAAAACACAACCACGACTTTGACTAGAATCTCACTTTTTATATTTTACGTGTATATATATATTATTATTATTATTATAATTAAATGATAAGCTTCAAAATTAATTCATCAATCGATCGATTCACCGGTTTTGATATCACTTTGTGCTTTGAGTGTAATCACCATTGTAGTGCAATTGTCGTTGCCAGAATAGAGTCGTACTGCCGCTTCGAACGCTGGTAAAACAGACTCGAACCAACCAAGGATGTCCCAATTAAGGGGACATCAGCACGGTTCCATTCTGAATCGTCCACATCTTGTTTGATAAATCTAAGTTAAATCTTGCTGAACCATTTTAAGCCTGCGAAAAGAGTGCGATACAGAAACCGCAGATTATTAACACGTTACAATGCCATATTAAAATAACGGACTATTTCAGATAAGATAATAGCGACGTAAACTAATCGACAAATTATTGTTTTGTAAAATTTTATCTCGACTCGTCAAAATCAGAAAAAAACAATTATGTCGAATTTTATTCGCAACGTAAATTAAGTTTTTTTTTAAAAAAAAAGAATTCTAAAATATTTCTTGTAAGAAACTCATTGAAAAAGTACATTTTCTGACGAGGCAATCCTAAATAATCCGCAAACGTTATTTATCGACCCCGGGAAGGAATTAATCGTATTAAAAATAAACAACTTCACGAGTTAATCGTGTATTCGAACGCGCGAAAAATTATCGGGGCAAATAAAACGTCTTCGTAAATAAAATTTCATATAATTTGTTTGCGTACACAAATTACATATAATAAAAGTAAGTGCGCGTTCAATTTTAACGGGAGTAAATATCGACCGAGAATATATCGATAATAAACGAAAATAAAATTACGGGAAAGGCCAACGATTTTAAAGATCGGAAGATGCGGAATAATATGTATGGTATTTTTTCGAACGATATTCGTCGCGAATATAAAATCTGGCGGTTAAAAGGGCCTCGTTCGTTTTCGGAAACTTTTCGACTTTTCGACGAAACGAATCGTCGGGCCTTCGTAACGGTCGAACGGATTTCGCGGGATTTAAAAAGAAAACGCAGACGAGAGCGATATTGCGACCGCGCAGTTTTCGCGCGCGAACACTCTTCGATCGATAAATTGAGGTTTCCAAATATTAAAATCTAAAAATAGCGGTAAAATTGTTTCCGAAACGGACATAAGCGCGAGGAGCGGCGGTTCGAATCGATCGAGACCCGAAAATTACTTAAAGTCGAAGGGCCGACTTTGAGTAATTTTCCGGAAAAGTTTCGAAACGATTTCGGCCGCAGAGAGCGGGATTAACGCGAAAAGGGTGCGCGCTCGACGCGAATTCGACGAGAAGCGGGACAGAGACGGCGAGAGGGAGGGGCGCACCGGGCTCAGGGGGCGCTCCGGAGGCGCGGGGAAGGGGCTATCGGCGTTCCCTTCGGTCGGTTTGTTTACGGGGCGCCTAAGAAACGGGGGCGCCGAACGCCTAAGAGTCTCCGCTCGAAGCGGGAGACGATCGTCCGCCGCGTTACACTGACCGTAAACGAAGAAGCGCACGCATGACCGGCGCACCGCAACCGCCTCCGCAACACCCGCTGTCAGACTGATCGTATCGCCGTATCGACGCTCGATCGCTTTACGCGCGTTCGCGAACGCGCGACCTCCGACTTGCGCGTTCGCGAGCGCAATTCAAACGGTTTCATTTTTATTTCTCAATTTGAGATTTCCGTTACGGTGTTACGGTTACGCCGATTCTTCGAGATCGTCGCGTCAAAAGATTTCGCCTCTCGCAATTTTCAAAATAGCGATACGTCGCACACTATTTCTATTCGTCGTTCTATTTGTATTTTAGCGTTTATTCGAAACCGATTGGCAGCCCGTCGGACGGCCGCGAAGTGACGGTTCGTCGGAAAGTTCGCGCGATGAGCGGGAATCGCGACGATTCCGAAACGGAGGACTCGAACGCGAGTCGCATCAGAGGGGACGCGATCGGAGAGACCGCGTACAGCCAGCGTTTCGCGCTGACGACCCTGGTGCGGCTTTCCGAAGTCGCCGAGGAATTCGAAGAGCCCGCCTCCGATTTCGCGGAGGGAGACGTCTGCACTCTCTGGGACATGACGACCGAGCGAGACGTGGCCGAGTTTCTCGTGAGGCACGGAGCGCTCGACGCGTTCGACGCCCTCGTGCGGAGTCGCGAAGACGGCAGACTCCTCGAGGCGGTCTTGGGCATGTGCGCGAACCTCGCTTGCCACCCGTCCGTCGCGTCGGAAATCAAACGGAGGCCCGGCTTCGTGACGGAAATACTTTCGCGCTCCAAGTCGGCCGACTCTTCGATCGTAAGTCAGGTTCTAAGATTCGCGTCCTCTTGCGTGTACAACGACGCGACCGATCCCGAGTTCTGGCTGCGGCGATGTCGAGAGAGCGACTTTCATTCGACGCTCGCGTTCGTCCTCGAGAACTCCGCCAACGTGGACGTGCTGATTCTCGCCTTGGAGACGATCAACTGCCTCTGCGCCGCGTGCGGTGACGGAACTTCGTTTTCGGAACTCTTCGTGAACGAAAACTGCATCGGATCGTTGATTGTCGCCTTTCAAGAAATATTGAACGCCGTCGAAACGTCTCGCAAGATAAGCGAAGAGAGCGAAGAGCGATGCTCTATCGTATATTTAACGATCATGTGGACTCTCGGCAACTTCGACGAATATCCCTCCGCGATTCCGCGAGAATGCGTAGATAGACTGCTCCATCATATGTTCGTCATAATGGAGGAATCCCGGAAGAAAAGAAACGATCTCATAATCGACGTTTCCGAATACGTGACCGCCATAATGTCGGCGTTGACGTTTCCTCGCTCCGACTGTTCGGTTAAAATTAGCGGAACGTTTGCGAATATTTGGAGGTCGATCGCGATAAACGACGGCGAATCCGATTTCGAAATTGACGATGCGAACGATCTTAAAGTTAAATTCGTGCCGATCGCGATAAATTATTTTGTAAGAATTGTGAAATTGTGGCCGCCGGAAGAAATCCGAAAATCGCTCGAAATTCTTCGGAAAGAAGATATTTCGTTGTTAATTTCGCAAATCGAAAAAGGAATCGAAAATAAACAAATCGACTCTTATTATAGTGACGTATGCCTCTCGTTAAACGCTTGCATCTAGTTATGTGTATAATCCTCAAAGAAAATATGTATAAATATTAATTTTTAAGTAATTTATGAATTGTTATAATATAAGCAAAACGCTAATTTCAAATAATAGATTTCCAAAAAATAATGTCATTTTAATATTAAACTTTAGAACTAAGAATAACTACAAATTACAAAGAAATCTGTAATTTAAAAAAAAAATCAATAAAATCTCCATTTCATATAATGCTGATATGAATGGTGGACCCGTGTGTGAAATTGCAGACGAGTCCACCATTTGTTTCTGAACATAAAAAAGTCCTTTTTTAATTATTTGTTGAATTATAAAAAGCAAATTTAGATGTTCTGCTGGTATTATTATTGTGGTGAGATTGCGCTTGCTCTTGTGCTACGAGCTTCTTGAAACAAGTATATAAAATTAAATTATATATTCGGACGAATTCTCTATTTAGTTTCTGAATGCGATTGGTAACAAAATCCACATTCACACGAATTATAGGAATAAATAGTACGAGAAGTTTTATTACCATACGAAAAAGTCTTTGATATGATACCATTGTTCCAATGATCCTTTGCGTTGCTCTCATTTAGCATTTTACAGAATTCTTCTTTTAGATCGTTTATTGAATAAAAAATGTGACACACTTTCAACAAAACTGCATACAATATGAAAATTAGTATTGTCAATTTCCCTTAAATATTTGAAAATATTTTGATACAATGTCGACAAAAAGATCTTGAATGTTAATTTTCGTGAGAATATATTTATGGGAACACCTAGTTTTCTAGAAATTTTCTTTCTCAGAGCTTTATCTTCATCAAAAAAAACATTTTCTTTGTCAATAAAATTTATAAGAGCGATAGATTTCATCCATTACCATATTTGCTGTTTAAATGAGTGAAAATGTCAACAAACCTTAATTAAATGTGTAATCTGTTACATCTTCAAATTTCGTCTTATTACTTGTTATCAAAAATACTTCAGTTGTTTTACCACATTTTTGTGAAAAAGCATTCGTACTTCAGATTGATAGAATTAAAGCTAGCAATGATGCGAATTTATATTATATATTAATAAGTTATATATATATATATATATATATATATATATATATATATATATATATATATATATATATATATATATATATATATATATATACCAGGAGTGTAAGTTGAAGTTTGTCGCTTTTTACAGTAGGTGTTGCTAGCAGGATATAGGTATTTTTATGATTTGTTATATACACGATTGTTTTATGACATTAAATTAATAACATTTTTTTTTTAAATTCATATAGTTCAAAATTTCAAATATTAGGAATGTTTATTTATAGAAAAAAATCACAATTATAGAATATAATATTATATATTAAAGATGCATAAATATTTGATTGATAAATTATTTTGTTATACAGTTCTAGTGATTTTTAAAATTATATATAAAAACCTCCTTAAATCTTTTAGACTGTATTTATTTGTCTCGACGCATTTTTCTGAAAAAAAAACTAACATTAATACAAAACACACACACACACGTATATATATATATATATATATATATATATAAATGTTATTTTTATATATTTTTAAGCCTTTTTTAATTAACATACTTTTATGTTTGCTATGACAAACGTATTCATCTCTTAAACTAATAGAGACTTTATTGTTTAGTCTAGTAGAAATATTTGTTAAACTGAAGAATTTTTTTCTTCAGAAATTTTTAATTATTTTATAGCATAAAGAGAGCGAGAGAAACGCCAAAATATTTTTTTTTTAAGAAGGCTGCTTTAAATGAATAATATATCGATAAATTATTTAACAAGAATATTACAAAAAAAATACTTGGTATTAAAAAAAATTGTTTCTTTACGTTATTCATATAAACATAAGCAATTTATAAACAAATAAAATATTTTCAACTTACGTTCTGAGTGAATTTTCTTTGTAATTAACTTTTGTGCCCCTTCTTGCTCTACTATTATAAGATGTGCTACAATTTGAATCCAATGAGCTATAAAATAAAACGACCATTAAAAATACCATTAAAATACATAAATTATAAAAGCTATTAAAATGTTATATGAACGTACTCAATAGAAGATTCTGATTTATTATTTGTATTGGATTGTGTAGAACTACTTCCTCTTGATTTGGCAATACGTGTTATACTTGTTTTTCTAATAACATTTTGCTTATAACTTTTTTTGCCATTTTTCGTCTTAATGATTTTCCCTTTCTTGCTATTGAAGTCTCTTCTACATAAATTGATATAAAATATTTTAATATGAAAATAAACGTTAAATATGTAATCTTAAGTTCCACTACATGTTTTTTCCATTTACCAAAAACTTACTTATACACTTTTGGTGTAGATGAGTACTCTGGTACAAGAACTACATTATTTCTATTGTCACAATCTTCATCAATGATGGAAACAGATATATCTTTAATATTTTCTAAAAGTGTATCATTCTAGAATAAAAATAAAACATTTAAAATATAATTTTATACTTTTAAAAATATATACTTTCCTAATGATAATTACTTCAAATTCGTGAGAATTATTATACATCTGACTTGTACCTTCCAAAGGGTCGTCTTCGCAAATTTTATTACTACAAAGATAACATTCTAATGATGTAAAAGAATATTAAAAAAATAGTATGTCAATTATGTTTGTGTGTGTGTGTGTAATATAAATTAAAATAAAACAATTTGAAAATTCAATATGGTTAAATTAGAAACCAAAATTTATGTACAACGATGTTTACATGTAGTAAAATTAAAAAAAATATACCCAAAGTTCGAAAAGAAGAATAACGTAAAAATAAGATTATTTATTTTTATTTTATACATTTAATTTAAATTATTTATTTATATGAAGTGAAATTTTCCAGATTGAACTGCTTCTGTATTCTAAAAAATATTCAACGTAAGCAGTCGTTCAATCTAAGAAGATAATAAGAAACTACACTAAACGTGTAGTTTCTAAACGTGTCTGGTTTTCCAAAATTTAAATGATTTCCTTGTTATGTTTTTAGTTAATAATATCAAATTTTGCCAACCAAGATAATTTCAATGTGGTCTCATTTTTTATTCATTTTTCATGAACATAATATATATAATCAACCTTAACTTAATATATAAAAAAACAAATGTATCATTTGTAAAATCAAAAATATATATATATTTTTGGTTTTAAAACCAAAAATACCTTTTACCACTCTAAAAATAGACTAAATGGTCCATTATCTGTTATTTTTATCAAAATTACGTTATCCTGACTGTAAATTAAAATAAACATTATCTATTAAACCGTTTAAATCTAGTTTAAACTAGATTGGTTAGTTTAACAGATCAATATTATAAACAAAAAACTCTTCATTCATAAGAAATGTTTGACCTGATCAATTTCACTAATTCTAAAAGAACTTTAGGTAGTTTTTTAATTTCATATATTGTGTTTGAATATAATGATCATGTTAATATCTAATTACATATAATGTATTTAAGTGCATTACCACGATGAAGTTGAATTACTATCTTTTATTTCTTTTGATAATAAGTTCTTTGTGTTGTTAGCTTCATATGAATGCGTATTCTAAAATTGAAATAAAATGATATATTTAATTTAGAAGTCACTGTATATGTATAAAACAATCATATAATAAATAATAAACATACTGAATTATTCAATTCGGTTTCTTCGATAATACACTGCAAACTAAAATAATATCAGAATAAATTTTTGAAAACAAAATAAATAATGCATGAAAATAAAATGAAATTCACCGGGAAGTGTAACTATCACAGTTATAATTATAAAAAGAATCATTTTCTCTGAAATCCTGATATATAAAAGCATTCTCCTTATCTTCAGAAGTAGAAACTGAACGAAAAAAAAAGAAAACATACACAATATTTATATTTTTTATATAATTTTAATAGAAATGAGACAAATTTACCTTTCACCTGAACATTGAAATTCTGATTTATTATTGAAGAGAGATCGTTTCTCCTTCCATTTTCAACATTATAATTGGATTCATCAGATATATCAATACGAGATAACACAATAAGTGGATCTAAAAATAAAATAAGTTCAAACAAGAAAGTTAATTTATTAAAAAAGATATCAAGAATTTGTTAGTGAAAAAAAAAATTCCATATATAATCGATAAATATTTATTATGAAATAAAAAACAACTATTTACCTCTCCTGGAGTCCATATCATTTTTTATAAAAGTTTTTGTTTGCGTTTCCATCATATTTCTATATGTTGTACTATCGATTCTTTCTAAACAAACAGATACATCTAAAATAAAATAAAAAATATGGAATTTCATTCAAATATATACATTAAAATTAAATACGATTTTAAAGATATACTTCGAACTTCAATGTTGTTATTACTGAGTGGGCTTTTTGTTACATTATTCTTCTTTGGTGTTCGAGCTATAATGAAACAAAATATTAAATTCAAAATATAAATTCAATAAAATACAGTTATTTTGGTATAAAACATTACTTGATCTATTTAAAGAATCGATATTAGTCCTAGGTAAATTAAGGATAGGCGTTTTTAATGTAACACCGCCAATCATTGGGCGTACGTGATGCACATTATTTAATGATCCACTTTCATTAAATCCATTCGAAAACTCGCGAGTAGAAGTGTCTATAAATAAATAAAATAATTAAACACACATGCAAGCGCACACAAACGCATACGTATTACATACCATGTATATTGTCTGAATCGTCAAGAATTTTTTCTATAGAATCAATTTTATTAGAGAACGTATTATAAAATTCAGTAATTGACTGAAAAACTGCATGTTTTAATGTGGCAAAATTTTCCTTTAATTTAATTTTATATTGTTTATTTTTCTGAAAACGAATCAAAAATATTATATTTAATAGCTTTTTAGCTTCAAAAACTAAAAAAATATTAAAAATAATCATTAAATAATAAATATTTCAATACAAAAAGTACCCCCACTCAAAGTCTAACTTGGTATCAGTTTAAAAATTATTATTTATCCTTTATATATCTAATAGGAGTTTACAACATTTTATTAATTCTTCTCAATTAAAAAATATTACATTTATATAAAAATGACAACACAATATCATTGTCAAATTATAAACGTGTACATCATAGAATTTATTAATTATATAAAAACGAAATTAATATGGATATTAAGTATGGAATAATTTATAAATTGAACGATCTGTAAATCGAGGTACCCGTGTACTGTTACTTAAAAAACATTTTTTTTTTGTAACTTTTATAATTTTATTTAAATTTTTAAATTTAAAAATTCTTTCACATATTTAAAAAAAAAGTAGATAAAAATATAGTTACGAGAATCAATTCACTGTTTTCCTTTTGTAAATTAACCTTTTCATATTCAATTCTTCTATATTGGAGTTTTAGAAATTGTACTGTATTAACTAATTCTTTATTTTTATTTAAAATGTCTTTCATTGCAGTATCGGACATCTTCATAAAATTAATTTAAATAGATAAAACAAATTCTCGAAATCATAAGAACGGAATTATCTGAAATTATAAAAATATATATATATATATATATTAAATATTACAAGAACGATGGCCATTAATTATAAGTAATCTAAAAAAAATAAACGTTAAATAATTCTCAAATTTATTTGTTAATATTTTGACGATGCGTCTTCGTATTATTTTTCGTTTTACTTAAACAAATTAAATATGATTTAAAGAATCGTAATTTGGAAGCGTTTGCATTACTTAGTAATGTAATATTATAAACCGTGTTATGCACCTTTTGTCAATTGGCCGTACAATAATGGATCAGATTGAAAGACGACGCGCGCTATCGACTACTTTTATCACAATAAAAAATAAAGAAGAAAAGTGCAACAAAAATAGTGGCGTATTAAATAAAACAAATAATAAAATAGCGATGACAGCGCGACCGTAAAACGACAGTTGCAAAATCGCCAGCGTCGACAACGCCCTCGACTTGGAATAATAACCGACACTCGATATTATATACGACCATTCATTATTCACGAAAATTATTATTATTATTATTCGAAATTTATGACATACCTATGTACGAAATATGTATATTGCAAACTCGTAATCTATGCAAAATTTTATATCTTTTATAACAATTTTCAACTTTTATTTTCTAAATAATTATAGTATAATTTTATAAATAAAAAATTTCATTTTCAGAATTCGTATTTAATTTTGTATGTAATTCAAAACTTATATTAAAATTATTCGTAAAGTGAAAATAAAAAATAATAAATAACAGTAAGCGGCGAATGCGATATGGTCGTTTCGGAATTTGTTTATGTTTACCGTTCGGCCGATGTTTTGTTTCGCACGTGGTTCGTCTCTTTGAGGTTGTGTTCCGGCGGCGGGACCGGCTCCGACATGTCTTTCCGCGGCCGGGGTGGAGGAGGAAGAGGATTCGGCGGAGGCAGGGGGGGAGGCTTCGGAGGAAACAGAGGGGGAGGTTTCGGGAATAGAGGGGGCGGCAGAGGAGGAGGTTTCGGAAGAGGCGGCTACGATCAGGGACCTCCCGACACGGTTATCGCTCTGGGCCAGTTCGCCTATACGGTGCAGGAAGATCTCGTTTGCAAAGTGAACATAGAAGACGTGCCCTACTTCAACGCGCCCATTTACTTGGAAAATAAGGAGCAGATAGGCAAAATCGACGAAATCTTCGGAAACGTCAAGGACTATTACGTTTCTATTAAACTTAGCGATAATATTAAAGCGAAAAGTTTCAAAGAAGACCAACAGTTATTTATAGATCCGGCGAAGTTGTTGCCTCTTAAAAGGTTTTTACCGCAACCGCCCGGTACTAGAGGCGCCGGCGGAGGCGGCAGAGGCGGAGGTCGCGGAGGCGGCAGGGGCCGCGGCGGCGGCAGAGGAGGCGGAGGTCGCGGAGGCGGGGGAGGCTTCGGAAGAGGAGGCGGAGGCTTCAGAGGAAGAGGAGGAGGAGGAGGGCGAGGATTTGGCGGTAGAGATGGTGGAGGACGAGGAGGCGGCGGCGGTTTCAATCGATCCGGAGGCGGCGGTGGATGGAAACGATGATTTCCAGTTTCTCTAATACTTAGAATGTTAATAAAAGTTTCTGTGTCCAAAACGATTGTGGTATGTTCCATTATGTAAATAAATCTGCGATTTAGAAAATACGTTAAGCAATTCTAATCAAACTCGTACTACAGTATTGAATGTAATCCAATATTATCGATTTGTATATTGGTATTGACAGGTTTTGTCCACAAGAATATTGACATTTATAAATGATAGTGTTGTTTATGTATTTTTATAAGTTTTGAATTTTGCAAAATATAATTTTAAGTTATTTTAAAGAATAAAATAAAAGTATATATGTATATATGTGTTTTTTTTTTTAATTACGAAGTAAAAATTAAACTGAATAAGCAATGTCCACTATATAACTGCTCCAGGGTGAAAATATGCTTTAATTTAGTGTAATATAAATTTAATTTTGTAGGTTCCAATATAACATTGTAAGAGATTTGAGATCTCGATATTTCTCAGAGTTCGAAAAAAATGTTTTCAAAATAGAAACCTGCAGTTCTACAGTATATATCGAAATAAACATCCATTTTTAAATTATGAACACGCTTTCTTTAGAACATGTAGTACTACGTTTTTGTTACCTTAGCTTGAAATTTGGAATAAGTTGTACTATATTTGTGTTGACTTGACACGAAATGTGCGATACGTAATATGTACTACATATATTGGCTCCACATAAAAGTCGGGAAGCATAAAAACGTTTATTCGACACATTCTTGGAAACTAAAAGTTCAAATCTGTTACACATGTAGCATCAATATTAAACATCACACCGATGCATTTCAAGTGAGATCTGGTTTTACAATTTTAGTTTTGTTTCAGAGTCAACTAATATGGATGTATGTTTAAAAATTATTTCAGTATTTTATCCCATAAAAAAAAATGAATGACCACAAAGAAAATGAGGTTTTCGCTGACGAAATATTAGGTTACGAACGCGACTACAAAAGTTTTCTTGATAGGGAGGAAGAAAATAATATAAGTATCTTTTTAAAATATTTGGTAATTTTGAAGTTTTATCGATTTTTAAATGAAAGAATTCTTTTAGTGAACGTTGGAAAATGTCGTCCGCTACGAAGTTAAGTTTGCGCGCGTCAGCGTCCAAAGAAAGAGCGTTAATCGGTTTGGGGTTCAATTTAAAGAAAATATTAATAGGAAAAAAATCGAATATAATTATTTAAATAAATTACGGATACATTATTCTAGTTCCTCCGCGTTTTGATAAGGATCTTTGAAATCCGATTTTAAAGGTTGAGGAGCATAGTCCGGATTGAAGATTCTCCCTCTGTGGTTGAAAATATAAAAAGAAGGAACGTTCTTTTGATCTTCCCAAGTTTTCTTTTCTAGGCCTACGGTTGCGCGAATTTCCATAAACTCTCCGGCAACGTGAAGCACTCCGTACATAATTAAAAACAAACTCAGTACGCCTTGAATAATTATCTGAAAATAATATTTTATTCTGTCAAATATCGACGAAAATATTTTAACGAGTATAAGAAACGCTCTTACGTCCGTCGGTAGTCCTGCGAATTCTTGTTCGGTGATCCTTAAATACGAACGATCTATAAAAAAATAATGGCGAAAGATCAATCGTTTATCGATGCGAATATTGAAAATTATACGAGAGCTCGGAAGGCTTACGCTGCGCCGCAGAATATGCCGCGTGAAAAAAAGAAACGAAACCGATAATTAACGCAAATTTGTAAAGGGCAGAAACTCCCATCCTGACAGACGGACCGATTTGGTCTAAACGACGCGCGATCGCGAACGCGGTTTACGAGTAAAAGTTACATTTTTGAAAATTCTCTTACGGTTTATAATTTTTTAACGGAGTAAATTTTACATTCTCGTTAATTATTATATCCGGTTTACATATAGGTATTGTCGATCGCGCGCATACATATATATTAATAACTGGCGACGTTTTCTTATTTTTTTTTCGTAATTTTATATTTGAAACTTACATAAATAATATCGAACGAGTCGGAAACGCGTTCGGTATTAGTTATTAAGGAAAATTGTATATTCGGATAATGGACGCGAAAGCGGCCGTTAGGTCGACGTTAGCCGGCGTCGAAGCGGCCCGTCGAAGCGGCGCGTTCTCCGTCCGTCATGGGCGAGGATAAAGCGGATCGGCGTCGCAGGTCGAGGTCTCGCGAAAGGAGACGATCGAAGTCTCGCAGTCGCGAAAGGAGAGAACGCAAGCGAAGCCGATCTCGGTCTCCGCGTCCGACGAGATCGCGGCGTCGCAAGGCGTCCCTCTACTGGGACGTCCCGCCTCCCGGCTTCGAGCACATCACGCCTCTGCAGTACAAAGCGATGCAGGCCGCCGGACAGATACCGGCCAACATCGTCGCCGACACTCCCCAGGCGGCCGTCCCCGTCGTCGGCTCCACGATCACGCGACAGGCGAGAAGGCTCTACGTGGGCAACATTCCGTTCGGCGTCACCGAAGAGGAGACCATGGAGTTTTTCAACCAACAGATGCACCTGTCGGGGCTCGCGCAGGCCGCCGGGAATCCGGTTTTGGCCTGCCAGATAAATTTGGATAAAAATTTCGCCTTCATAGAATTTAGGTTAGCGTTCGCTTTGCGTTGCGTTTATTTTTCGTTTAATCTAAAATCGTTCGTCGTCGACTCCTCAGATCCATCGACGAGACCACCCAAGCCATGGCCTTCGACGGAATCAATTTCAAAGGACAGAGTCTTAAAATTCGTCGACCGCACGACTATCAACCGATGCCGGGCACCGAGAATCCCTCGGTAAACGTGCCAGGTATTAGCGAACGCTCGAAATCTCGCGTAAACTCGTCGCCCTTTCTCAAACGATTTTTATTATTTCAGCCGGAGTCATAAGTACGGTCGTGCCGGATTCGCCTCACAAGATATTCATCGGCGGTTTACCCAATTATCTTAACGAAGATCAGGTATTTAAAAATATAAAGTGTCGGTTTTTAACAGATATGAAAATAGTTAAATTTTATGATAATGTCGTAAATTTGTTACGCTTTCTAGTAAAATTTATCTCGGGTCGGGCATAATTTTTTAACAGGTTTTTGCCCGACGATATTTTATGGAAACGAAAGGTTCTTAAAAGTTTTAAAACAGTTTTGATTTATTTTGTGACTCGTTCTCTCTTGTACTTTAGCGGTTTAAAATTATATACATATATATATATATATATATTATTTTTGTAATTTGCTTATTCAATAATAGTTTTTCAGCTATAAAAATATGAAGTTTCATATTTGGACGCTTTACATTTTTCATAGGACTTTTTAGCTCGAAAGAGACAGCGTCGATTTCGCTTGTATTGTCGTGTTTCCTTCGTTCGTATAGCGTGAATCGTTTTCGGGCGATTTCTATACGGCTTTTGTTTCGTCCCAGTTTTTCGATTACAGCGCGGGCGATCTACCTACCTTTCTGAATAAAAAAATATATGGCCACCGGCTTTCGTTTTCGAAACGAAAAGCCGAGTATTTTTACCTTTCAGGTTTTTTTTTCGGATCTCATTTCAGGGCTAATTTCAGCTTGACAGTGTTTAAGCAGAGTTCACATTTTAGTTTTTTCTTTTAGCTAGGGGATGTTATCTTTTGCCGGAACCGTGTCTCTTTGAATCTGCAATACTTGCATTTTTAAATCTAAAATTCCCCATTTTTTTTAAAGGGGACGCATATAAAAATAACGTTCGCGGCTTTCGCACATGAAATATATTTGACTGATTCCGTGTGCTTTCTGCCCTTCTTAGCTTAGATTTGGCAATATCGTGGCCTGTGTAACAATTGTCACTCATTCTCACATAAACATTCTGAATGAGGTGAATGAGCAAAACAACGGGCAACAAGGCAAGTCTAACTTTTCAACTCATTTCGCTTTTGCATTACCAAACAGGTATTTGAATGAAAAATAATTTAATAAACTCTCAATTTTACTGTCTCACTATCCTTTGATTCAAATTCAAAATCTTATTCGCGTTTTTATTTCATTTTTAATGTTTGGGTGGGTTAATGTGATACCTGTATTTATTGTAAAAGTAAATAATGGTTAGAAAATATTTTAGCGGAATAAATTTGAACATGCATTTAAGTATATACTTAATAGATTCAATTTGTGTGTTTGTGATGTATGAAATATCAATATAGAACTATGACAATGTCATTTTAAGAATTTTTCCTAAATATTTCTTTAAAATTTGAGTCGAATATATAAACTATTTTTAAAACGAGAAATCTTCAAGATTATATTAAAGTTTTTAATATTTTAATGCTATAATAATTAATAGCGTTAAAAAGTAATAGTGTTAATAAGTTCATTATTTTTATTTAATGATGATAATTTAATATTGTACGGTTGAACTACACGAAATAATATGATTAATATAGTTATTTGATTATAAATGTGAAATTATGTAATTTGAAGTATATTCTCTAAGTTACTTCACAAAAGTTCTAGTGTTCTAATTTGAAACGTTCATTTTGATATAATCGTTTTAAATGCGTGGTAATATTTTATAAATGACGAACATCGTTTATATATTATTTTCATACATAGGTGAAGGAATTGTTAATGTCATTCGGGCAGCTGAGGGCTTTTAATCTTGTAAAGGACTCGTCCACCGGTTTGAGTAAAGGTTATGCGTTTGCTGAATATGTTGATATTGCAATGACTGACCAGGTATTTTTTTACATTTCATAATTTACTTTGATGTAATTTTATACAATGTAACAAGTATATTAATTTAGGCTATTGCTGGATTAAATGGAATGCAATTGGGAGATAAAAAACTCATCGTTCAGCGTGCAAGTGTTGGCGCAAAGAACTCATCAATCGGTTAGTATTAATAATTACATATAGATTAAAATAAGCGTATCTTAACATTTTTGTGTCATGATTAATTTTTATATGGAAATTTATTTTTAATATTAATAAAAAATATTTTTTTATATATTTTTCTGAGTAATGATTTAAAAACTATTTGTCATTTTTTTAGCAATGTTAGTTGCCGGTGCAGCTCCCGTACAACTTCAAGTTCCAGGATTATCTCTTGGAAGCGCAGGTCCTCCCACTGAAGTGTTATGCCTTCTTAATATGGTCACCCCAGAAGAGTTACGAGATGAAGATGAATACGAAGATATTCTTGAAGATATTAGGCAAGTCGTTTGTTGAAAGTTTTTAATCAATAATAAATGCTTTATTTACCGATCTTTTTATTTTATTGCAGGGAAGAATGTAATAAATATGGTTGTGTTCGAAGTATTGAAATTCCACGACCAATAGAGGGTATTGAAGTCCCCGGATGTGGCAAAGTATTTTTTTCCAATATATATTTTAGTTTTGCTTATATTTCAATACTATGTAATGAAATAAATTTGATGTTTATGTATTTTTTAGGTATTCGTAGAGTTCAACTCTGTTGCTGACTGTCAAAAAGCTCAACAAAGCTTAACAGGGCGTAAATTCAGCCACCGTGTAGTAGTAACATCGTATTTTGATCCAGATAAATATCATAGACGAGAATTTTAAATGTAAACATTCTAATTCTTCAATATTTTCGTATTAATAATTAATATTTTTTTCAAAGTTCCGTGTGTATATCTATAGTGATTACTTTTATAATTTTAATTACTTGCTAAAATATATACTTTACGTATTCTCGAATTAATTGTATTTTATTTTAAGTCTATGTAGCTTTGCATTACCTTAATTTTATTTTCATCATAATAACGAAAATTCACATCTATATATGTACATACATGTGAATATATGAATGAGTTGTATATTTTTACATTTGCATAAGTTAAAAAATTGAAACACACAAATATTATATTATTATTATAAAATATCGTATTGTAATGAAATATTTCTAAAAAGTTATTGATGTATTTAAAAGTGTCATCGTAAATAAAGTATACCAACCAGTATATTGTTTTATAGTTTATTTTAGTTATAATAACATTTTAAATATTAATGTGTATGTATTTTCAAACAAAAATAGTAATTTAATATTAAAAATTATTAATTAATTTCATATTTAATTTATGAATTAGAAATTATTAATCTTAATGATCATCTGTCATAGTAGGTTCATATGTGTTTCGTCTAACATCAGAACTATCTGACAATACAATTTTTCTCATTATAGCATAAACAATTCCGCCGACAATTATCATTCCAACTCCCACCATTACTGATACAGCCCAAGCTGGTATTACATTGCCTCCTGTTAAATATTTTTAATTATATATAAATATGTTTATACACACACATGCATATACATATATATATACATATGAACTTACTGTAATATGTCTTCGTTACAGTTTTTCTTCCTCTCAAAATCTTCCTCCTTGCTTCAGTTTCTTGGACTAATACGCCAATCACCACTAATATAAAAAATTAAATTATATTAATATTAATAAAGCCTAATTAAATTATATTAATATTATTGAATACAAATGGAACATGAAATTATTAACACAAAATTATTATATATGATTTGCAGTAAATAAATTTCTTTAAATTGTTTAGAATTATATGTTTATTTTTTATTATAAGAAACTTCGGATTATTTCATCAAATAACATATTTTTTACTTGATTTGCTATTTGTCGTAAAAATATTATAGAAATTGAAATAATGCTTCTTAAATGTGTATAAAACTTGAAATTTAGGAAGAAGAAAATATTGAACTGGTGGTAATTTAATATTTGTTTTCTTATGTTTTAATGCGCTACATTTTTTTTGTGTAATTTATGACAAGAACAGCAAAAAAATAATAATGCGTATTAAAGTTTAATTGAATTAATAGTAGTAATAGTAAGATTTAATAATGCGTATTAAAGTTTAATTGAATTTCAAGCACTGCATATTACAATAAAATATTGCTCACCTAAAATAATGGCCAAGTAGAAGAATATTGATTTTCTTGCACCCATTCTGATATTGGTTTAATTTTTGAAATAAATGAAGAACATAAAAACACGCACGCAAAGTAAAAAGACGCAAAAGGTCTGTGGATAGTTTATCTGTGTTGATAAACTTGCGCAAGTATGATAATGATAAGATAAACTTAGTCATCATTCTAGATAATGGATTTGGGTGTGTTAATGATTCATTTACGTTATATTACAAAATAAAAATAAGTTGAAATAATAAAATTTCTAGGTTGTAATTTCTTATTTACTTTTTTCAACGATATATCAAGATATATATATATATAATATATAAAAAAATAATAATTATATATATATATATATATATATATGTATATATATATATATGTATATATATATATATATATATATATATATATGTATATATATATATATATATATATATATATATATATATATATAATTATTAGACACTAACTGAAAACTAATAACTAACGTCTTGTTGTATTGAATGTCTTTTTCCCACGAAGATCTTAACGATTATAGTTTCAGATTGACATTTTTTATCATAGATATAAAATTGTGTGTATTTAAACTTAAAATATTAATATAAAAAAAACTAATCGAATGCTTGTTAAATTAGTCGATATATTTCGACATTATATTTAAGCATTTTTCATCATTTTCAGCGATTAAAAAAATATAAAAACATTTGTTCAATTATTAACATTTAAAAATATTAAAGAATTTGATTAATTAATATTTAATAACACTGTTAAAGATATAACATTTGAGAAATAATATGTTTTTGAAAATACTAAATTATAATAACTTTGGAAAAGGTTGTTTTTTTTTATCTTTAAATAAGAAAAGAAATAAAGGAAAATTAAGATGTTAATAATATTTTTTTTAAATAATTCATACTTTTATTTAACTAAGGTTCAAGTTCATTCTTTATTTATTACAATTTAACTGTCAAAAATATCGTTTAGATTTGCATTAATTTTTTTATCTGTGTTTTGAATCACTGATTTTTTCTCACTCTCCATTCTGATTCGTTCAAATCTTTCTTCTTTTTTGACATCTAAATTCAATTTTAATGTTTCAAGAGCTTTGTTATAAAGAATTTCTTCATTACAATCATCAGTTTTTTCTAAATTATCATATATAGCTATTAATTGTTGAACATTCGATTTATTAACCGAATCACTGAGATTCACTGTTCCAAAAGCATTGTTAGATTTTTGATATTTACTAAAAAAAAAAGTTATTTATTTCATTACATTAATATAAATAAATGGAATTAAAATGTCTGATATAGTTCTTACGCTCTGATAATATCTTCTTTATAGAATATTGGTTTTAAATTTACAATTGGTTCTGGACGAGCAAAAACAGGTTCCACAGTAGGAGGAAAAGCTCTATAAATATCCCACCAAATGGGTCTATCTTCCGGTAACATTGCCTTACTACGTAATAAACCTTCAACTCTATATAAATATATGTTAGTATTAAAATATTTGCAAAACAACGTGACAATTAATATTGCGTACATGTAAAATTACAATGAAGTACCGTTTTAATATAACAATGATAAATAATTTAAAAGTCTGATAATAGTTCAATGATATCGTATGTATGTATTAAAAGGCATATCATATAAAGTACTATTCAAATAATATGACTCGAAGAGAATAATGAGCATATGAATATAGAAATATAACTCATAAATCAAATATAAGTTTTTGAAATATATATATATATACATATATAATTTATTTCATTTACCTCGAATAAATTGTTCCAATTTTCTCCAAACGACTGCTCGCCATTTTATTGAAGGATTTCAAGAATAACCAAAGTAAAATAAATGACAACAATATGGCCATAACAAAAGTTTTAACACATATTAAGAAAATCTTAATTGTATTATTTTGTATGAATTTATATTATCTTTTTTTATTTATAAATAAAAAAGAAACCTTTATTCATAAATATATAAAAAAAAAACAATATTTGTGTCTGCTAAATAATATTGGTTTTTATATGAATTAAAAAAATGGAAATAAATTTAAATTTATTTAGTGGTTTATTATGTCTTACATTATACATTAATTTAATTAAAAATTAAAGTTTAAAAGTGAAACATATAATGTTTCAATACACAAAAACGTATGCGTAACAGATAAAGTAACCATCTGTTAAAATTAAATAGTAAACTCAGTTGTTTTAAAAATGATAATATAATTAAGATGACTAACCATTCTCCTTTTTAGAAGGAAAATCTTGTCGTTCTTTGAGAAATATTCTTCTCTTTGAAATATATCCTGTTTTATAAATATTGAATTTTTAAACTGCCAAAGGCGTTTTTTTGTTGATCGTATAATTAATTTATCTATTTTGATTTTCTACCATTTTAAAAAAGTCGGCCACCTTAATATAATGCATTGTTGATTATTTAACAAAAATCCTCAATTATTTTTATTATAATCTTTTAGTATTACAGTTAATAGGTTAAATACACAAATTTGTATTTGTTATAATTATTAATTTGTTAAAGTAAATATTTTTGTAAACGAAAGATTAACTTTTTTAACTGTGAAAAAATAATACCTAATAACAAATTAGCTATAAGATGACCAACTATGCTACTTCTAGAGGCAGTCCCTTCTTTCGTTTGGTTTTTTCTACGTTATCGTGTAGTTTTTGAGAATTTTACTGACATAAGGTTCTTGTTTTTTGAAGTCATCTTTAAAATTGAGTTTTATCATTTGCATTTTCGAAGTGGACTTCAAAACTGAATACCCTTTTTTTGAGTCGTTGGAGTTTGAATGGCCTTTTCTTTACAATTTTAAAATTTAGTCAATTGATTTTATTGTCTTTTTTTTAATAATTTTTTATTGCATTCCGTTTTTTATCATAAACAATCAGTCACTATAGTAAAAAAAATCTGTAATAGTTAAAAATTCATTATGCTAATCAGTTTCGAAATTAAAATATTTTTATATAAAAAGTTATTTTTGCTAATTCATATAGCACAAAAAATTAAGATAAAACGTAGAAGTTAACACTCCACTTTTTTATATTCTTTATAGTTGATTTATATAAAAAATAATATGAAAAGATTTGAAGTAAAACATAAACTTTTTCTATTATTATTGTGTCATAGAATAACGTTATTAATGAAATATTTGTTTTGCAAGGGGCTAATAAAATATAATATTCAACTTTAAGAATTCACTGATTTAAATATTCATTTCAATTCTTTTAAAAATAAATATTATATTGAGGTTTAAAAAATAAACTAAATAATGTAAAAAAACATAAAAAAGAATATTTTTAACAATAAAAGAACTTCATCTCGTAATTTATGTCTATTTAAACAGAAATAAAAAAATATTCATACAGTTCGTACTTCTTTTTTAGAAAAAGAAATGCACAGCCTAAATGTATAATTCCAATTAATCGTACATTGCTAAATTTAACAAATATACTTTTTTTAGACATATAATAATGATTGAAAATATAATTTAACTTATTTCTAATATGTTCATATGTAATGAAACTATATTTACAATAAATATTACAGTTATAACAAAATTAAACAATAGTCGTCTGATAGATAATCATGTTTTGATTTTTGAAAATAAAAAAATATTTTAATACAGCTCGCGTTCGTCAGTTCTTTCATATTTGTTTGTTGTTGAATACGAAAGTCTTAAAATAAGAAAAAAATTTAAAAATAAATATATAATTGCACTTTTAATTTATGTAACAATTTGTGTAAATACTGATTTATAAAAAAGAAAGAACAGCAGCAATAAAAAAACGTATTATAAATTCTATTTTAACAACTTAAAAATCATTAAAATGCAATAAAACGTAATATATTTACATTAAATGGTAATGAAAATTGTCAATATAAATATACCCTAAAATTGACAACAATTTGTATAAAAATTTATACAGAATATATACAACGAAATTCATGAATTATTTCATAAAAATATGCATTTTATTAAAAAAAATTATATTTGTTATCAGACATTTAATAATCGATTTCATCCGGTGGCCTAATATAAACTGGTCCATATTTTGCCATGTACTTTTTCACAAATTCTTTCGCCTTTTGTTTAACAGAATCATTACATTGAAGATCGTTCACTGTTTGGCAGTGCTTCAATTCTTTTAACATAACAAAATGCGTCAACTGCAATGAAGATATAAATTAATCTATATATTCCACTTCATATACTAATAATATATTAAGAATATTTATATACTTTTCTTGCTAGATGTTTAAAATCAGCTGTATTAGTTATTCGACCAATACTACAATCGTCTCGTCTATAAGGATCCAAATGATGCACCATAATACGAGCCATACTGGCCCTGAACACTTCTTTAATTTTACGAGCAGCTTTTTCATTCACGTTGCTACTTTTATCCTATGCAATACAAAAAAAATACTTTAAGAGTTTAATTGAAGAACTTCAAATATAAAAAAAATATTAAACAAACCTTAGGCTTCTTATTTTTGTTACTTTTTGTTCTTTTTTTGAACTCATTTAAAGTATCTGTACAACCCACAGCAGATAAAGCTAATTCTTTGCGTCTTCGTAATTTTTCTTTTGTTTCTTTATACCGTTTTAAATCCATTTTTGCGATGATTTTATCCTCTTCATGTCGCGGCTAGAGTTTGATGAAATTATCAATATAATGGTACTCATAAAGATATATAGTTTATTGAAATTCCTATACTTACACTTATAATTCTTTCAGTAACTAGAAGAGGTCTTTGTTTTTTTACTTTTTGAGTAAAATATTGAATCTTTTTAACAACTCCATTTTTTTTAGATATATTTTCCTCTTTTTTAGCTGAAAATGCATATTTGATAACATTAATAGTTTTTAATTTTACATATACAAAAAGACGATAAACATAAAATGATTATCCACCTTGATATATACCATTAATTCCTTCAATTATCTCTTCGTACGTTTCTTCCATCACAACATCACTATTATTTTTAATATCTTCCTCACTTATATCTTGGTCATCTATTGAACTATTATCTAAAAAAAAACTTTAAAATTTTTAACAAAATAAGGGATATATTTGTATAAAAGATAACAAATAGTAACCGTCATCAGAATTTAATGTAGGTGAATAAAGAGGAGGTTCCCATTGAGGAATACGGTATTTTATATGATAATAATAGGTTCGACCACGAGGATCTTTCATTGATCTCCATCTGGAAGGCAATCTTACGGGTGTCCAGGGCAAAACATCATTTACGACCTCGTTATTTGTATCCTAAATATATTCGTTTATAAACAAATATGAAAAGAGAAAAAATATATTTATATAAAATAAATAGTAAATTTTAAAACAAACCATATTTACATCTTCAGTATAAATAGTAGAAACAGCTTCAGATTTTGCAGTAGATTGGTTTGATTCCTGTGATTGTTGATAATATGGTATTGTACCAGATTGATGAGAATTATTATTGCTACTATAAGAATATTGAGAGTGGACTATTGAAGGTATAGGTTGAGGATTGAGATTTGTTGGTTGATTACTAGGAATAGAAATATTGTGCTGGGATGGTGGGACTTGATGTGGTGTGACAGCAGCAACTACTGCATTAGACTGAGGTCCAGTTACTTGAATAGGGTTTTGAAACGATGGAGCAGTTGGAATTGTCGCATTATTAGAGTATGCATTATTTTGATAGGGAACAGACGAATAATTGTGGCTATAATTATAATTAACTGCCGGCGGAGGTATTGCTGGATTAACAGGAGCTGGATACACTTGTTGATTTGTACAATAAGGAAATTGATAGTTATTGGATTGTGCGTAATCGGTGGACGTATAATCAATTTGCATATATTCAGGCGGAACATAATCTGTAATTGCATATTCTGTCGAAGGAACGTCGTTTACCATTATATTACCATAATTACTAGGAGTCACAGTCTGAAAAATATCCTTTGTTAGTTTAAAAATACTTCAATTAAGAAGATTTCTCTTAAATAATAACTGCTAATTGATTATAATTAAAATCATCTAATAATTAAGATCAAATAACCTGAACGACTTCAGTGTTAGGAGGCCAATGATTTGTTGGCGTAAGTAATGTAGAATTATTAGAAATAGATTGTATATGAGAAGCTTGAACTCGGCGTAATTGATCTTGATGAGCTGCTCTAGCAGCAAATTCTCGTCTTCTTTCTTCTTTAGACATTGGAGGAACTGCAGCTAACACACGGTCATCTATTCTGTATATAAAAAAAGTCAATAAGAGTTGTAATTTTTCAACCAAAGATTATTTCATAACAAACCTAATTTGATTTCTACGTGGAAGATCTATTATCGACAAGACTGGACGTTTTTTCTCCCTTTCAGGCCGATTGTACCGATCTTCCCAGCGTTCTTCTTTTAGTCTGTTGGAATCTATATCAGAAGTTTGTATTTCGTTAGCCTGACGTTCATGTTCTTTCATCATTTCAATGCGTTCTTTTTTTGGAATTTTGAAAACTTCCTAATACATAATAAGAAAAAATAATTAGATATCAACAAAGATAATAAATTAAGATATAAAAAACATACTTGTAAACCAGCCCAACAATCTAAAAGTTTTTTTGATAAACTTCCAATTGTTTGTTTTTTTATAGATAAAGTTTTCTTCATTTCACAATTTTGAGAATCTTGACTAAAATTTTCATTGTTACTTTTTTTCAGCCTAGTATCATTTTCAACGGGTAGACCAGTACCTTCATCAATTAAAACAGGTGTACCCGGTCGGCTGTCATCACTAGAATCCTGTTTATTTATTGGTGTCTCTAATGACCATTGTTCTATAATATTTAATAATTTGCTTTCTTTTAATATGGTTTTATTTGGAATTGGTAATTTTTCTAGCGCAATTAAAATTTCCATTCTAAAAAACAAATAAAAATAAATAAGCTTTTACTAAAATAAAACCATGACATCTCGTAACAAAATAATACGATAAAATATAAATTATTTTTAATAACATTACCTAAAATAATCGTCTGCATCTTCACACCAAGGAGCCAATAAACGTAAACCTCGATAATCCAGGAAAAGTCGTCTACAAGGCAGATCTGCATTTGCTAAGAATCTCAATAGCGATATTCGAACTTCAATTTGTTTTGCCCTTACCATAGCGCGACAAAGTGCTAGAGTATGAGATTGATTTTTAATTCCACTACGCCTAAATATATTAATTTCTTCTTCCAGCTGAAAACATTCAAAATTGTTATTTAAGTTATTACTAACAAGCTTAATTTTTGGTTAAGTTAAAAACTGACATCTAAATCTCTACTTAATCCACCCTTAATACGTGCAAATCGACTTTCTTTTAATCTTTTTTTGCGAGTAAATATTTTAGGTTTATTTTCTTCACTTTCTTCAACTGTTTTCATTTCAATTTTTACATCTTCTGATTCTGTTTTAGATTCTATCAATATGTTTTCTTTGATATCTTGATTAATCCCATCAATATTTTCTTGTGGTTTTTCTTCCACAATTTCTTTGATTTTTAAATCTTCATGAATTTCGTCATCGTTTTCATTTTCTGTTGTTTCTGGTTCATCCTTGATTAAGATAATGTTTTTAGTATAAATGTGAAAAATAAATACAAAAGTCATATACGTTGTACATACTTCCTCATCAGAACTATCAGGCTCTTCTCCTATCCAACCACGACAATTGCTAGATTCGCAAAAACAGCGTAATCCTTCTTTTCTATTAAAATTATATTACAAAATTTATTATTATTACGAAATTTTTCGTACTAAATATCTTTTTTTTATATTTTAAGTAAACAGTTCACATTTTGTTAACACAAAATTGTTGATAGAATTTTGAAAAAAATAACTATTAATTTAAATTCGTTTTTCGACATTGGTTCACATTATTGCAATTAACCATTTTATAATACAATTCTTTATTTCGTAAGTACAAAAATAAATTCACAAGTGAAATGATATTTAATTAAAAATATCAATATAAAAGGCATATACAATATAATAGATTCTAGTTCAACATATTTATATTACAAAAAATATAAATATATTTTGGTTATAGAAAGTATTTTTTACAACCTAATAAATATTATTAAATTAATTAATGCCATATATAAATTATTATCTTAAATAAATTACCCATATCTTTGGAATTGGTAGTCGAATGTTACTTCATCGCCAGCTTTAATATCTTTTTTGCTAAAAAATCCAATTCGCAAATCCCCATTTACAGTCCATTTTTGAGTTTCAGCATTTGGATCACACGAATGATTTATAAAACGTGATATATTTCCTCTTAATGTGGCATCGATTACTGCATCACTTTTAAGCGACATAAAATAATGATGAGTATTCTTATCGCTCGAATATTCTTGGGCTCTTTGATTAAATTGTTCCCAGTTGAGTACTTCTCCTACATATTCCATTAAAAATTCGCCTCTACAATAAAAATAATTGAATGGGATAAAAATTATAGTAAATTAATTAACTACATATTATCAAAAAAATAAATTACAGACGATTATTTTTCAATTAGATCTACATGTTAACCAAATCTAACGAATACAACAAAATTTTAAATACCGGGGTATATCGTGAATGGCTTCAATTCCGAGACCTTTCTTTTCAGTTTTAATAACACGCAATTCACAATATTGATGAGACTGAAATCTTCTATTTGTACAACGATCTCCTACAGGGCAACGCGTATTGCTGAAAAAAATAGTACGTTTTATTTAAAGTTTTGATAAAAAAGCAAATCGGAATACATTAATAAAAATAAAATTTAAATTAGAAGTTAAGAATTATGTAAAATTACCATTCAATCATAAGTAAACGATTTAAACAATCGTCACCACATCCTAATTCGCCACGTTCGATTTCTTCTTTAGTTAAAAAACAATCGCAGGTCATTTTCCGAGCTTCTTTACTTATAGCTCTATCACAATGATATTCATTTTCTAAAATAATTTTAAATTGAGCTAGTCTTTCTTGAATATCACGATCGGTAATACTAATTTTAGACTCGTGTTTTTCATTTAAATTTGCAGATATTGCACCGTTTTCACTAGAAATATCAGATATTGCACAATTTCTGACGTTAGGGTGATTTATAATATTTGGACTACTGAGCGGCGGAGTGATTGGAGATCGACTGCCCATTTCCATTTCGCTAGATCTTCGCCATCTCGATTTAACTTTAACGGGTCTGTTTTCCGTATCGGTCGAGGGTACGGAAAAAGTAGGCGGGCTTTGAGAGGTCGTAATCGACGAAAACGATAACGGCACTACCGTTTTATTATCGTGATTACTTTCCAAATTTTTGATGGTGACATCTTTTATGAGAGATTTTTGAGGGGATTTGACGAGACCGTGACCTCTCGATCGCTGTTTCATCACACTGATCGTTTTTAATCTGCTGGATCTTCTGATTCCGGTGACGCTCGACGAAGACGACGAATCCGTTGAGTAATTAGGAATCGATTCGACTTTATCTATACAGAGGTTTTCCGATTCCATTTTACTAGCGGAATCCTCTTCCGATATCATGGAAGTGGGCGTAGAACAAGATTCTGAAGCGTTCGCGATTTCTTCTAATTTTTTCTCATCGACGAGAGCGGAAGATTTATTAGCGAAATTTTCCGATATACAACTGGATAATTTTAAACTATCGATATTCTCTTTGAGATCTAGGACGTTCTCCGATACGTCTTCGACGAGCGTTCGAGAACTATTTTCGTCGGGACGATTGAACGGTAGATTTTCGGAAAAATTATCAACGGAATCGCCGACATTGGGCAAATCGGATTCGGTGAATAGTCGAAAATCACTTTCCGATTCGCCGTATCGAGCTCCGGAAACGTTATCGTCTATTATTTCAAAAATCGTATACGTTTCGTCGCCGTTATCGTCGACACTTTCGGTATCCGTTTTACTTTTTTCCGCGTCGATCAAACGTTCGTCTTCGGGAATTCGGGCGACTTCCGAAGGACCTCGGATACCGGCGTTAGTTTTAAAAAATGGAGAAAAACTTTGGAACATATCGGCGAAACCGTTCATGGCGGTGGCGAAAGTTTTTCTCGGATCGTTGCACGCGATTATGTTCAGAACGGGATCCGGTATCTGGGTATCGTAGGAAACGCTGTTTAGAGATATTTCGCTTTCGTTGGTGATTCTGCTTTCGCCGTTCAGCTTCCGCAACAGCTTCGTCCGCAACGATTTAAACGATATCGGACTGCCGGATTCGGAACCGCGATCGACGCGATTCGCTTTAGAGAACGATCTCAACGGCGGCGCATCGGAGAGACCGTGGTTCGGTAGCTCTACGGAATTGCTGTTTTCCGATTCGGAACTGGCGCAGGGATCGACGATTTTTACCTCGACGGCGCCGACCGTTCCGCAGCCGTCCGAGCAGAGCTCTTCGATGTGGGTTTTGTCGGCGAGACATCGAAACTTTCCGAAACTCTTGTGGCTGACGGCGGCGGTCATCGTGGCGGACGACGCGTCCGTCTCTCGGGGCTCGTCCTCGCCTCTCGGAACGGGACTCGCGGTCTTTTTCCGTCCGGCGTTGGCTCTCGACTTGGTCGCGGCCGCTTTCTTCTTTCGACCCATGATCCGGAAGCTGAAACCGAAAAAATAAGTCTTTTACGAAACGGACGAATGCGGACGTTCGCGCTGCGTCGACGCGGTGACGTTTCAGGTTACGTCGTCGAACGGAGCGAAACGAAAAGAAAAGAAACGAAACGAAACGAAACGAGACGAGACGGGACAAAACCGGGATCGTCTTCGCGACGCAAGCGAACTCGACGCTTAACCTAAACGACGGACCTTCGATCGCGACGAAACGCGGCTTCCGAAGAAAGACGCTCCGTCGTCAAAAGCGGCAGATTCGCCGCAGACGGCCGTCCATGTTCGCCGACCGAAACGGCCGAGTCGCGGGAGGGGCGAAGGGCTAGCAGACTCCCCCGTCACCCCCAACACCCCCGACACCCCTTACGTCCCGGTACCCTGACGCCAGCCGCAACGGCCGCGCTCGCGGCGGACCCCTGCTTTACCGACGCTCTCGGTTTCTACCGTCGATGCCGTAGCGCTCCGCTTTATCGACCTCACATCGCCAATCGCGACATCTACTTTTTAGCGGGAAAATATTTCCCGTTTCTTAACGTTTAAAAGTTTTTCCGTTCTTTTAACGTTATTCGACGTTAAAACCGGTTTCATATCGTGGACAATAAATCGTATCGTCGACGCCGCAGAAAAACGGAACGAATTAAATTTAGAACCTATTCTATTTTAAATTCGAGAATTTTCGTCTCAAACCAATTCTAGTGATCCCCCCGCTCTCGCACAAACTTTAATATAATTAATTCAAAAAAGAGCGCGGCCTTTCGCTTAGGTTCCTATCTCAAAAATTCGACGTTCTCGTGAACTTTTTTCATCAGCGTTTTCTTTTGGCGATCTCTTATTTAAAGTCGGCGAACAAGTTGAAATATATTATAATAATTCGAGAACGAAGACGCCCTCGGTTGTCAAAAGTTTGAACGCCCCATATATTATAAAAATTATGACATCGTTCATTTTATGTTTTTTTTTATTTTTAAAATAAAAAACGTTAACCAACAATTTTTAAAACCGTAAAATTTCTATTTATCATTAAATTCGTAAAATTTCGTATTATCTCGATATTAAGTACCAATTTTATTACACCGTTTTACTTTTATTATCGATTACATCTTTACGATCACTTCGAACAGTAAAAGTAAATTTAATTCATTTTCTGTCGCTCGCTTATTTTTTTCATTTTTTAAAAGGGTTGTTATGGTTTAAATAAATTATTGACGAATATTTTTTTTCAATTGGTTTATTACATTTTTTGATTATTCATTACAAAATAACGATCGATACATATTTTATGATTGTTTTCATTTCAAAGTAAAAATTAAAACTTGTAAGGAAATTATAAAAATAAAAATTTATCGACTTCAATCTTAATCGAATACGCTATCCGATAATTTTATTGCTATCCGACAATTTTGAAGAACAATTTTATTAAAATAAAAAAAATACACATCTTCAATTTGCGAAAGAAAGCGGAAGAACGCTGTTCTTCAAATACTAAACTGCAACAAATGCTTCAATAGATTGTTTTCGATTATTAAGACCTATGAGTACTATCGTGCCATTTAGGAAACGGTCCCAAATTGTTGTGTTTATTATTTTTTTTTCTTCCAGCTGCAAGATTAGTGGGACGTTGCTGTCTCCAGAACTCTTGTCTTTTATTAAGAAACTGAACCGCTTCCTCGGCATGAATGGCTATATTATTAGTCTTTCTGTCGGCCACGTTCAAATCCGGATTCTTTAAGAGATTTTCCAGATATTCTTTATCGACATGCAATTGTCCTAACAGTTGACGCGATAATTTCTTATCCGGATCTTTCATCTTTTTACTTGGTTTTGTCGGAGTGGAATGTTTTTGTGAATCTTTATCGATTTCGGAAGGCGTTTCCGATGGTGTATTTCCCAAAGATTTTAAATCGACCAACGGTTTAGTTGAGCCTATTGTGTTTTCGATCGCTTCTTGCGCTTTCTGAACGCCTAAACGAAATCCTTCAAGTTCCGGACGAACTCTTAGACCTCGATGAAAAAACATCAAACTCAATTCGAAATCACCTAAAAAATATAAAGCTTCGGCCTTTTGATAAATCGCTTTTATGTAGGTTTTATCCATCTTGAGTGCCTCTTCTGCGTCATTTAATGCCAACTTCGGTTCACCGAGTAATAGATAGCATTTACTTCTAGCAACCAGTGCACTTTTCTCATCGGGATTCAACTCTAATGCCTGGAAAATACAAAACGACTGTTAATGAAATTAAATCGACTAATTCGTAAAATAAAGTATTTTATATTATTATAAAAAATAGTAATGTCTGATTAAATAAATTATATAATATTCAAAGGGATTTGAAAATCTCTGAATCAGATTGTGAATTATGATAATTATGTATTGAATCGTGGATATAAATTTAACATTGAAGTACTCGTGGCCTTACTATATATTTATATTTCGTCATAAATTATGGAGTTTCGTTTTTTACGAAGCCAACATTCGTATTAGACGATTTTGTGACTGGCTAATAATGGTAGGGAAAAAAGAGGGGAAATGTTCCAAAAATGACATGTAGAAATCGCATTTTGTCTTTTAACTATAGATTCGTTTTTTCGATAAGATATGTGATTTCTATGCAATTTGTGTAATTTTACGATTCATGTTCCCTATGTGTGACATAAATTTCCGTACGATTTATAGGCTTATACACATGTAAATAATATTATTTTTCTTTTATATGCAGGATTTATTTATATTTAGAACGCACATGTTTCGTGCACGTAATTTATACGAACGTCGAAAAATGACAAGAGTCTGAGTAAATTGTAATATTAATTATTTGAAATAAAATAATTCGCATTCGAATATTCTTTAAATTTTTAAAAATTCACTCGTTCATTATTTTAAGTTCATCTGATTGGTACACTGAAATAATTTGAAGAGATTGGAAAAAGAGAAGTCGTCTCTAAGTGAAATAATGTTAAATATCATACTTTTTATTATATACAAAGTGGATGAAAATTCTGAAAGTTCAAAGAACAAAGTGAACAATGATGAAAACGAAGAATGATCACGTTTTTCCTATATTAAAATTTTATACAATTTTCACCGTATAATTATAAACAATTTATATAAATAAATTAATTTATATGGGTATTTACTTTATATAAAACGTATTTTAAATCACACACACACACATATATATATATATATATATATATATATATATATATATATATATATATATATATATATATATATATATATATATATATATATATGCTTCATATTTTTATATAAAACGTAGAAGATGTTTTTAAATGTATTAAAATTTAAATTTTGGAAATACGAGAACTAATTAGGGTTTGAATTAGATTGCGGAAATTTTTGTTTTATATATTATTAAATTTAAAAACTATTGCAATAGATCGATAGTACAATATAATCGCATAACATTGAAAATATTAAATAATTCAGCATACATTCATTAATATTACATGATTAAATCAATTTCTGTTAATTCCATTTTTATCAATAATATCAATACAAGGGATGATAAAAAACATAAATATTAGAAAAAAAAGGTACAGAAGAAAAAAATTTTATATGCAAAGTAAAATAAAAAAAATTTTCAACTTTATCTAGAAATATAAATTATATAATTATTTTGATAATTTTCTTAAATGATTCCATAACATAGTATTAACCTCATATTAAAGAGAGCTATTTTATAAAAATATTTATTAATCCCATTAAATTAAATTTTAAAAAAAAGTTTTAAATATGTAATTTATAATAATAATATTTAAATACTAATTTAAAGATTAATTGTTGATTCTCAAAAAAATATTATAAATTGTATTTATAAAAATATACGTAGATGTGTGAATAATTTCAAATTAAATAAAGTTATATTACAGATTTTAATTTCAGCATAATAAATTTTATTTTACTGATAAAATGATAATTTAAAAATAATATTATTTTGCATTATAATATTTATAATAAATTACCGATAATCAAATTGTTACAGTAAATATGTACGTTTTTTGATAACTAAGTATATTTAAAACAAAACCTTCAATTATTATGAAATAACATTAAAATAAAACATATTTGAAAATTCTATTGCTTTTAAAATTTATAAAAACTATATTAAATAATTTATTAATTCTATAAAATATGGAAATATATTTTTTTTTAATTTTTTACTTTATACGTTCTAATAAAATATTAAAATATGTATATTGATAAAAAGAAAAATTACAAAATATTTGGATTTAATACGTTAATATGTTTTTTAAAGCCTTCAACATTTTTATTTAATATTATATAATAAAAAAATTCTTACTATTTTTTTAAACTTTTCCAAAATCAAAAATATTACAAAAAAAACCTTGTTGACGAAACTGATAGCTGTATTGATATTCCCATTGCGCAATTCATTCCTGCAAAGAGCCAAAAGTGTTCCAGGATCAGCTTCGTCCGGCAAGGACAGTGCTTTGGTTTTATCCTGACGAAGCTTGGCGTTCAAAGATAATTTTATATCTTTTGTACCCATATTGACAGCGGCAGCTCTATCCTTATCCGTGTATACTTCCTCCAATAGTCGAGCTCGTCTCCTTTTATTCCCCTTGTTCTTCATTTGCTTTTCGATTTGCTTGAAGATGGCTTTACTCGAAACGGGTTTGAATGTCCTGGGCGATTGATTAGACCTATCTCTGTCCGCGTCTTGTTCTGTAGAAGTTTGCTTTGGTATATGCAGAGGTCTGTGGCCACCTGGTCTGGTCTCCTTCTCTTTTTCCTCGTCTGCGCCAAGATCGATGCGCACAAAACTGTGAAGTAGCTCAGTTTCTTTGTTTAAACCTAATATTCTACTGGCTTGAGCCTTGGCACTGTCGTCTGTTGACATTTTTTTTAACTTTTTTTTCTCACTTAAATATGTAATATTTATCAAAAAATGCAAGTTGACGTTTTGAAACTGTTGATATTTTATATTTGACGTGTGCCATTGATCCAACAGTTCAGGTGTGACCATAGACGACGCTCCAAGTGGCTTTTCGACACCCTTTTATTTTTGGAATTCGTGCTTTTCCATTATGTTTTTATTAATTAAAAAGAAATTACCAAATTTAAATAATCCAAACTTATATATGTGACATACTTTTTACGAAGAAAATATATAAATCATATTTTATTTATTAAACTACTAACCCTTTTTTATATTAAAACAGTTAAACTTATTAAACAATATTTAAACTTTTTTTATTTTAGACTTTTATATGTAATTATTTTTTTTTCAAAAGAATAATTATGTTTACATTTAAATATATTTGATTTTAAATGACTTTCATTGAAAAAAATAATAATTTTTGACATTAAATTATTTAGTGTCTTTAACTATTCTCCATCACAGTGCCTTACTTTTATTTTATGAAAATTATTTAATGTAACAAAAGAAATGCAAATCGAGTTATTTCGATTTAGTCTAAAATGATTTGAAAAAAATTGAATTATAAAAATAAGTTTATAGTTCTGTATTTTTAATAATATAATATTATAGTATTGGATGTTTTTAGACGAGAGAGTTTAATCTTATTATTCTTGTTCTAATATTATTAGACAATTTTATTAATTAATCAGTAAAAATATATATATTTTGTTCAAAATTTATTTTTCGTATTTTGACCTAATTACGTCAAAAAAAAAAAATATATATATATATATATATATATATGTCGTGTTAAATTCATTGCATGATTTTAGAACGGGTAGCATTTATAGTAATATAATATAGATGATTGTCCATATTTTCCAGTTTTTAATATTTTGGAATTTAGAAAAATTTTAAAAAGTCATTTCTTGAAATTTATAAATATAATTTACAGGTTAATAAATATAAGGATTTGATTAAAAAAATGTTAATAAAATAATGATCAAAAATTAAATTCTCTATGTAATCTATGCGTTTTTCTTTTTGAAATAGAAAATTTAGTTTTAGTACAATTAAAATAAACCATGATCATTGATTTTTTCCTGAGCGGTTAAACAATATATAAAATTAAATATAAAGTATAAAATGAGTTGTTATTAAATGATTCTATTTTTTTAAGAATATCGTGTTCGTTATTTTTATCTTAATTCTAAATGGGTCCCTTCTTTAAGAGGTTGAAAAAGTCTGCTGTAAAATATATTAAAACGTTACAATTTGTTAAAATATGTTCATTTTATAAAATTTTAACACATTACAGTATTTTCGCATTAAACTTTATATGAATTGTACAAAACTTTTTCCATAAAATTTATTTAATTTTTAATTCTTGTGAAAAGATTCGGAAATCCAGATTCAATTATTTTTTTTTACACATAAAGTATTAATTTTAATTAAATTATTATTTTGAGTTTGCTTTTTATTCTTATTACATCTTATCAAATATTGGCATAATTTAAAATTAATTTTAAAAAAATATAAAATTTTATTTTTATATAACATAATTTAAAGGAATACGAAAAGAAGTTAAACTAAGAAAATGATAGATTGTTTATATGTGATACAGAAAAAAAACAATATATGATTATAAAAATTTTGTATTGAATTTTTACTAAAAAAATATCTCTAAAAGGAATTTCAAACACTTTTTATAAAATATTCATAATATTAAAAAAAAACATTAATATAATTATTGTACTTTAAATTTATTTTAAATATTAAATAAAAAGTCAAAGATGAATTTAATTATTTTAAATAATTAAAAATCATATTAAAATTTAATATCATTATAAATTAATAATTTAACTCAACGCATTTGAGAAACTTGCAAATAATAGAAACGGTACAGAAATTTTTGCTTAAATTTGATTTATATTATATGTCTAGAATTTTTCTATTACTTGGTAAAATTCAAAAGAAAACTAAATATAATATAAACGTATATCATCAACCTTGATATGCCTTTCCAAAATTTCACAAAAATAAAAACAACACAAAACGTCGTCGAATGGAACAAAAATTTCAAATAACAATATAATAAATTTGTTCTACGTTGAACTTTAAAAATAATTCAGGAAAAAAAGTTTTTTTTACCGGAAAAGTCGTTTTTCAAACAAAGCGAAAATCTGCAAAATTACATACGATTTATATATGGTCACGAAATTATCGCAAACATAAATCGCTTTCAAATTATATTACTTATATCGATATATATGTAAAGTTATTTGCATTTTCGTCTGATATATATATATATATATATATATATATATATATATATATATATATATATATAGTATGTTTTTTTTTCAGCTGTGTTCGATTTCAGAAAATCGTTTCAGCGATTTGACGTGATAAAATAGGTGCAAACGTTTCTGAACAACGACCAAATTATAATCGAAAAACGATGAAAAATGTCACGCGATGTTTACTAGTGCTTCATTGAGAAAAAAATAATATGAAAAGAAAATCGTCGGTTTTATCTTGTGTCGTCGTTAATCTAAATATCGTCGTTTCGTATTCAAATTGCGTTGTTAATGTCGTATAAAATGTCTCAAACGCGTTTCAGACAACTTATCGCGTGTTAAAACGATTACAACGGCTAAATCAGCGGTTTTACTGTAAAATTACTCAGATTACACGGTATTGTTTTTTATTATTTTTACAATAAACAAATTTAATGCTATTAAATTTATATTATTTATTTTTCATACCAATAAATTTGCGAAAATGATACATAATATAAATATATGTAATATGCAATATTTGTGTATATATTTTTTTCTATAATAATTATCAAAAGTAGTTTTTATACAAAGTCGAATTATAATATTAATTTATAAAGTATTTTTTGAATAGATAATATTTCACTTTGATTCATTAACGTTTATTTTCTTTTAAAAATCAAAATAATATAACGATAATATTTTTTTTGGAAAAGTAGTAGAATTTTTTTTTTTTATATATGCTTTCATAAAAATATTAATCGATATATTTCTATTATATAATATTAATTGGACTTATGTATGTTTTAAAAAAATACATATATAAGAAAAATAAATTTAAAAATTCGTTCAACTGAAAATAGTTGATTTAAAAAAAATCGTAGAAATCTTAATCTAAAATAAAAATTGATATATTTTAGCAGTGTGAAAGACAAAATATACAATAGTATTATGCTAATAATAGAATAGGTGATGAATGTATAATATTACAACATATAGTATTGCAACAAAAATAATAAATCTGATAATATTATATTATATGTACATGTAAACGAAACGAAGATAGAAATATGAAAATTTTTCTAAAAAAATAAATACACAATATACCATATATTATTTGATTCAAATACAAATATACAGTTGATAATCTACAATTTTCCCAAAAATTGAAGTGTCCAGAGGCGCTTATTTACAGTCTATTTTTACCGAATCGTTTTCTATTAACAATATAATGAGATTCTATCACGAAATCACAACATGTCAGCGATACATGTGACCGTGTACGATTTTTCTTTTCTACGTATTTTTTTTTTGGTTTCATGAAAAAAAATCTTTTAGATCGTTTTGCGGTACAATTTGCAAACTTCCACGACGTAATAAATAATGAAAACGTCACAAAGTTGCCTCGATTCGTGCGAGCGGAAATTGAAAATTTATACGTATCGAGGAAATACTATATACAAAAGAAAAGTTTCATTCGCAGTCGCAATTTATACCTATTTTGTATAGAAGAGAAAAAAATAAATACTATTTTACGATGAAAAAAAATGTAATATGAATGATTAAAACGTAAATAATTACCAAATTATATGACGTTAACGCTTTCGTGTAATTTCCATTTTTTAAATAACCCGCCGCTTCGTCACGATGAATTTTTGCTTCAACTGGATCGACGAGTTTTTCTTCAGTTTTCTTGTTCTGTGCTGCCATCTATTGGAAAAAAATTAAAAATATATGAAAGTTTCTCTCAACAAACTGACTGGAAGTGGTTTGTCACCGTAATATTTTTTTCAATTATTTTTTGAAATATAATATATTTTACTGACATCTATAAATTAAAAATTAAACTACACAAATATATATATATATATATATATATATATATATATATATATATATATATATATATATAAAATACGAGATATATTAATAAAATAATTAATTCTATAACCATATATTGTACAATATGATTTTTTATTTTGTGAAAAAATAGATGAATGTTAATGTGAATCCATAAATCGCTTATATTGATGACAAACGTCAAAGGAAGATATATATATATATATATATATATATATATATATATATATATTTATATATATATATATATATATATATATATATTTATATATATATATATATATATATATATATTTATATATATATATATATATATATATATATATATTTATATATATATATATATTTATATATATATATATATTTATATATATATATATATATATATATATATATATATATACAAAAAAGCGATACATTTTGAAAACCTTATTATACGAATTATGCATTTTTTGTCATTCTTCACCGTATATATCTAACATTAAAATAAAAAGAAACTTTTGAGTTTCTTTTTTTCATTGTTTTCATTTTTGTTCCAGAATATGTCGTGGCTAAAAACAATTCGAACGAAAAACTGAAAAAACTACGCGAACGAGTAAATTTCACTCGATATCGTGTACTGGCCCGTAAAAACTTTTATTTTTATCAAGATTTACAAGTAATGAAATGTGTTGTCTAATGAAATATTAATGGAATTTTTTTTGCGATAATTATTATGAACGATATTATAGTCGTGCTCAAAATTTAAATATTATAAATTTTTATTTTTTAATATTAAGCATAATTTTTTTGTACTTAACTCGCTAAGAAATATTTCATATTTAAATCTTAACATATTATGTATTTATGTCATATATGGAAAATAATGATATTTTTTATATACTTATGAACTGATTATTTTGAAAACTATTCAAGTCTAAATTCGTATAAAATTTAGACTTTTAAAATTTAAATTTATTTTACGTAATTTGTATAAATTATATGTAATTTTTTGAATATAAGCAGAAAATATAAACACGAAAACATTAAAATAGACTTTGATTATTAAAGAAATACTACTGTGATCATAAAGTTATGTGAAATTTTCATTTGAAACTCCCGGGTATTAGGAACACAGCAAAATTTTTTTTCGAGGTTGGTAGGACTGTCTATAACATTTGCCAAGCGTCTGTTTATCAAAAGGTTTAATTATCTCCGAGTTACGCGTGTTTTTACAACTCTCGTTTCCTTCATCACGATAATACACCATGTCATACTGCATTGGTTCTTCGCGATTTTTTGCCAAAAACTCAATTCATGTTATTTCGCAACCACCGTATTCGCCTGATTTGGCTCCGTACGACTTCTAGCTATTCAGCAAACTCAAAAGGTCAATGCAGAGACACCGT